>CANNZV010001461.1:153304-224440 GCA_947561585.1 Caprella mutica | reverse complement strand
ATATTACATTAAAAAATTATAATTTAATAGAGACATTCTAAAAATAGGAATGCAACAATCTAACAGAAATTACTTACAAAAGAAAATAGATGTGCTGAATAATAATGAGATGTTATTTTACCTATTGATTGATGAAATTCATATGGAACCATCAAGTCATCAAATTCAAATAAAGATATAGCTAGTAGGTAGCTCTACTCTATATCCTATGAAAAATTTAACTAGAGAATCTCTCTGTGCTTAACTATAAGTTATATCATTCATCTCAGATAATAATAGAGTGAATAGAAAAACATTTGAAATTGTTTGTGCTGGTAATTTACTGAATGTATAACTCAGTGAAGTTCATTATGTATTCTATTAACTGTTCTTTTCAGAAATCTTTGTAAAAAATCATGTAGTTAAAGCCTAAAGGTACTGCAAGTAATGTATTACATCTAATCTTGAAAACCTATGCTCAAACTCATCTACTATCTCTGTGAGTTGTTTATAATAAAACCATCATGACTTAGCCACAATATGCATTACCCTTTTCATTCCTAAAACTTCATTATTAAATGATTCAAAAATAATTATGTATTAATCCTTATTCATTTTATTTGAATGTTAAGTTAATTATACTAAAATTTATTATGTTTTTCAGAACTTCTGCTAAATTAAGGTCCTCAAACATATCAAGTGAAATAAATTTGCTGCTGCCTTCCAAGGAACGAAGCCTACGAAGGTAAAGACGACCAGAAATCATTTATATATATATAGATTAAACTTGAGTTCATTATTTAATAATAGAATATTTCTCATAGCTTAATAATGAAATCAATATCGTGGTTATTTTCATATCTTCATAATCAACTTCATATTGATAGTAATTCATTTCTTGGGCAAGTTCATGTATCTATAGCTAATAGAATAAATTTATAAATATTGTTCTCTTTTCCAGATTAATGTTTTCAAAAATGATTCATAGTAAGCATCGACACCACTCATGGCCTGGCACCACACCTACTTTTGCTGAAATATCTTGGTCATATCCTTCTCCCATATATTGCAGTCACTTGAAGGTTGAATTTTTATGAAATGGTTTTCATAACGCTAGTCAAATTCTGCAAGATACATTATTGATATGGCTACTCTTGTGGAAGAGATGTTGGCTAAATCTTATTTTTTAGAGCTACATTGCAAATTAGTCTGAATTCTGAAAGGACTTCCAATCATTCAAAAAAACCTCTCAATTGTACTATTTTTAGTGTTAAATAATGAAAAAAAGAACACTTCTGGAAAAGGTTCCACTTCTTTTCAGATAAGATATCAACATCTTCTATTAATCATTTAAAATTGGTATGTCATCTTCAAACATCTTTATTTAGTTTAAAATATAGTTGCTTACTGTTTATACTTTAGAGTTTAGACCTATGAAATATTTTCAGTTCCTTAGTGAAGTTTGATTCAACAAGATTTTAATTATTATTTTGAAACCCTTCATGGACATATTTATACATGCTGATCCATTATTTTAATAAAATATAGTTATCAAACTGTTTTTTTTTTGTCTAAAAGCTTATAAATTCGAAAATTAAAAAAATTTATCTCTTTAGTTATAAAAGTTTCAAATATATATTTTTTTCAATTATTATTGTGGATTTATTAAGATTAAAATTCTCATTGTTTTCATTAATTTTCAAAAAACATTATGGTGGGATAATAAAAAAACACTTTGCAAGCAGTTTTGTATACAATAGCTACTTTTAATTGGACAAAGTTTCTGGTAACAATAGTTACATATACCTTCAGTCAGGCATTTGTTTCTGTTAAAGTTATTTATTTCTACAACTTCAATACAAACAAAAGAACAGTATTATGAACATCATGTATCCTCAATATTCTTTCTGTCTAAATCATTTGGAAACAGAAGTGTATTCATCCTGCAGATTGTAATAGCAGTTACAGCCAGGAACACAGCATTTATTGCCTCCCATCTTCTGAAATGTTGAAAACAGAGATAAATTTAGAAAAAAAATCTTTCAATGTTAATGAAAATGTTTTGCTCTGACTGTATTAAAATACAAAGAAAATATAAAATGAATACATTCGATGTAATTCAATTGAAGCTTTTGACAAAATATTAGAAATTATTGGTTATTATTATATAGTGATATTGTTTTTTTTTTAAAGCATAGATACATGCATCATTTTTACTAAGTTGAAAAAATCATATGTTAAGGCAATAAAAACTATAAGTACCTATCCCAAAATAAAATAAATTGAAAGACTGAATGAAAAAGGTTTCTTTTATTCTAGATAGAATAAAGTTTCACTTCTGTGGTATTTATGTAATCTTCAAATGATATAATCAAACACTGTCAATGTTTGTGTTTAATTTAATTAGTTGAGAATTGCACATATATACAATTTTTTTGTAAATTTATTAGCTACAGCTAGTTCTAATTGGAAAAAAAGTAATTACAAATTTTACATACTAATTTTAAGTACCTAATCATATGAAGATTATTTTAAAACATATTCTTCAACTATTATATCATTATTGTGATGAGATTCAGTAAAAAACTAAATATTAGTATTTAGTAGTTAGATAGGCAGTGGACATAATTGACATTCAAAAATTAAATGATTAATTACCTTTAAAAGTTGAATCAACAGCTGCTATACAACCTCACTTTAGTCTGTAGACAATATTTTGCTTATCAGTAGCTAGGTAACTAGATATATGAAGAACATGTAAATATATTTAACTAGTTATGAGATCACAAATCTGCAAAAATGAAAATAAGGATTAAGTTCAGACACCAATACTAGTAAATTAATGGGGATTGAATCATCCACATTATATTGCCAACAGAATCTAGAACTCTATTTTTTATAGCATCAAGTATGCAAATCCGAATTAAAGGTATTATAGCTACACAATAGTGTAATATATTTGATTTAATTCCTACTTTCTCTCAATCAGTTATATTTAGATTTCAGATTATTTTCTACCACACAGCAAAGTTTCTCTTATTACTATTGGTTCAAAATAGGGATGTTATAAATAAATCAACCAACAATTAGGTAGGTCAAAAGTAGTTCTAGGTCCTTTTCGCCGAACACTTTTGCTGGCAATATGACAATTATTTAGCAAAATAAGGTATATTCATTTTATAGTAAAAAACAGTAGAGTATAAATCTTGTCACTTAAAAACTTGGGTGGGGGACCTGGACTTACATTTGCTATATCTCATTATATTTATAATTTAAAGCATTTTAATTTTTTTGGGCACAAGTGACATACCATGATTCCATGAGGCATGAAAGAGTCATGCAGCAAAAAAATTTTTTGGGCAAAAGGACTGGTCACCATCCAAAAGGTCCAGGTGACTGAAGGGAGATTCAGAAGCAGAGAATCTCCCTTAGTGGCCACTTAGCCAAATTAATGATAACCCAATCTGCATAATGTGTCTCCTGTCTCCAGACTCTCAGAGATTATAATTTGAGAGAGAGTTACTCTAAGCAGCAGATTCAAAATCTCCCTCAGCTAAATTAATGGTAACATAGGAATTAATCCGAAATCATCCTCAGCTAAAATGCTAAATTAATAATTTAATGGTAACATAGGAATTAATTCAAGATCAGTAATCAGTTAGATCATCCCCAGAGATCTTAATTTTCTAAAAATTTGGCTCAGATTTGTTCCATATTCTGCAGACTGGATGGTATCATGCCACCAGTCCACCACTCTGCATAATGAGTCTCTTCTCCCCCTCCTGCAGAGTCAGAGATTTTAATTTGAGAGACAGTTACTCTCTGACTCACAAGTCTCACACTCACAGTAGCAGATTCAGAAATTAATGGTTACATAGGAATTAATTCAAAATCTCCTGTATCTATATTAATGGTTACATAGGAATTAATTCAAGTATTCCCACAGAGATATACAATTTCTAAAGTTGAGCTCAGATTTGTGGCAGAGTCTTGGAAAATGTTCCATATTCTGCAGTCTGATTACTTAATTAATTCAATGTCACCCTCAGCTAATTTAATGGTAACATAGGAATTAAATCAATGTCACCCTCAGCTAATTTAATGGTAACATAGGAATTAAATCAAGATCTCCCTCAGAGATCTAAAATTCCAAAAGTTAGGCTCAGATTTATGTCAAGATAGACTTGGAAAATATTCCAAATTGGAATCTATAGCCTAGCTGCCTAGGCAGTGCTGAAGGCTACAAAATTATCACTCAATTAGGCATATCAGTCCTAATTAACAAACTAACTAGAGAACTTAGTTAACAAAACAACACAAGAAGAAATGTTTAAATCCTAACAAGGATCGGTATCATATGATAATAACTTCGAGTCTCTGATTTGCCTCCGGTGCTGGGCAATTCGTTCAGTTAAAAACCACTTTTATATATATTATAATGAATAAATTCACATAATTTTGATTGCAAATAATCCGGAACATTCCTTAATTTACATCATGAAAAGCACAAGGGGAAAAAACCATCATGAAGAGTGCAATGGCATAAAAACCGAAGAAAATATGTTGTGCGCCATCTTTATCCATTAATTTTAGCGACAGTAATTAGATATCATAGGACCACATTGAACAGCTGATTGATTTATAAACGCCATGATGAGCTGGCCTGATAAACTATAGACGGCCATGGTATTGCGCAGGTTCATATCAAGATGATTACAGTTTTGTTGTGAAAGACGCTGGCTGGTGTGCAGCCGTGTGCCCCATGATAATTATTTTTACATGGAAACAAGGTCTGTTATTCATTCTTTTTAGAATAAAATGCCTTTCAACTTGTTTTTTTGGACTAAACTGGCTGTATTCAGCATTATGAAAACTTTTCATATATTTTTTAGTAAGGTTTAATAGGGAAAAACGTATTGTTTTTCTTCAAAGTACGTTTATGTAAGAGCTGTCGATCCTGTCTCTTCTTATCCTGTGTATTTCTTCCTAATTCCTACATTTTTAGAAAACCTAAATAATTTAATCAGAACAATTACACTTTTTCAGTGCATCCGCACACAGCATGAACAACCACGGCAAAAATTCTTATATACAAATAACTAATTAAGTCGCTGTATCTATTATTGCAGGGGCACACGGCCGTGTGTTCGTATGTGCGTATTTGTTTATGCGCAGAAGAGTCTAAAATTCGTATCAAGGCGTAGCATACCTTGTTAAGTTAATATACCTTGAGTTTAACAGAAAGCACGGAAAGGAGAGGAGTGCGTGCGATACGCTCCTCATTTTAACAACTCTCTCTACCTGATGCCCTTCTCAAACCCTACTTTTTAAAGATTTAATAGTTATTTACATGACGAATACAGATGATTTCTATGACGAAAAAGTGTAAGATTTGATTACTAACTATGCTTTGACATCTCACTAAAACTATAATTTTATTACAGTAATAACAAGATGAACAGAGAGAATGTATGCTCAAATCATAATAAATTCACAACAATAAAATAGTATTAAACCATAAAAAATATAAGAATTTATCCATGGGTCAAAGCATATACTTCTCAAAAAGAAAGACAGTGCTACTGACTATTTTCGACTAATTTATTGCACGAAAGTTTGAGATTAAATTACATTATAAGAAAAAAGAAGCAATGGCCCATACACGTATATCCAGAAACTTAGTGTGACGTCACGGCTTGATAAGAGAAAAGAAGCAATGGCCCATACACGTATATACAGAAACTTAGTGTGACGTCACGGCTTGATCATGTGACGTCACGACTGCTATTAGATTGAAGGCAAATACAAAAATACTTATAACTCTTGTTGACATCTGATCAGCATGGAGAAAATATATGTATTATTTACCACACAACGGAAGTAAATAATAAATAAAAGTATTTTATGTACAAACACAATCAATATATATGTAAGAGGTTTAACTTACCTATTTTGTTACATATGTTACATGGTGGGACAATACGTAAACCACCAAAAAAATATCATTCATGAACACAAGTTGCATGGTGGGATTAAATATATCCCACCTTATAATGCAGCATATTATCTTCATTTACAATCAGTACTATTGAGTTTAATAATATAATGATAAAAACCACCTATGCAACTTGGTACTTTTTTATTCTCAAATCTTATGACTCAAAGAATTGAAGTCTGTTTCTGAACCAAAAACTATATCGCTAATATCAAAAGGAAGTTAGATACAAGGGACTCGAAGAGGCAGTCAGAGAGGAAAGTGACTCCGTGAACAAATTCATCTACCACGATTCGTTGGCCAAGCTCAGGTATGCAGAAAAGCAGTGACTTAATTCAAAAATATGTGGATTGGGAAGGATGGAACCGACAGATGGAAGAAGAAAATGAGAAAGAAAATAAAACCTAAATTCCTACCTAGCAAAAACTCTAAAGGGCCCCATACACGACACCAATTTCCAACTCCAACCCCGATCTACAGCCAGATCGTGGTTGGGGTTGGAGTTGGCGGTGTGCCCACACACGTTCCAATCGATTTGTCCAATCTTTCTCAGTTGAATCGCTTATCTGTGCTGTGAACAATGTCTGACCTCGACTCTGATGACCTGGCGAATGTTGCATTGTTATTAGAGGCAGATAGAAAGCGTAAAAAACTATCTAAGTGGTGCAAGTCGTGGCTTCAAAAGAGGGATAAGTTATCCCATAATGTTTTGCTGGAAGAACTGAGGTCAGAACCAAAGGATTACTTGAATTATTTAAGAATGGATGAACCCACTTTCCTAGAACTTTTGTCCTTAGTTACACCAATCATTGTAAAACAAGATACTGAAAAGCACAACTGAAAAGATTTGGTCGTTTCTGCCCATACACCACTCCAACCCCAATCCCGACTTTAAGCTCCGCCCATAAAATGTCAGAAAATTCTGATCAACTCCAACTCCAACCACGATCTGCAAATCGTGATTGAATCGGGGTTGGTGGAGCCCATACACGGGCCAATCTGGTCGCGGTTGGAGTTGTAGATCGGTGTTGGAGTTGGAAATCGGTGTCGTGTATGGGGCCCTTAAGAGGAAAATGAGAGGAGATAGTAAATGAAGAATACAAGCCTACCTTAGCATATCCTCTAAACCAGAAAGTAGTGTTAAAAATGAGTTGTGATTTGAACAGTTATGATTATTTAACCTTTTTAGTTTACCTTTTAATATAAATATAATAAAATTGAATGAGAAGCCAACTATAAAAAATAATGTTTTCATAAATCTCACCTATTGCGACAATTAGTAAAAAAATATGTTTTCAAAAATAAAACATCACAATTGTCACTATTGGTAAATAATTTGTTATCAAAATTGTGATAGCTACAAACAGTACAGGACAACTTAACCTCCCTCGACTGTTAATCGATTAGCACTGAGCATTGGAGGAGGGGCATACAATCCCATTGCACCGAGTGGTAGGGGTGCATTGGGGGAAGACACGCCCATGGCGCCACTTTTTGGCATCACTTTTCCTTGCAAGACATGCTACCTCCATACCTATATATACTCATTGATGTAATCTGTTTCAGGATACGTACCACTGAATACATATTTGGAGAGGAGCTTACTCAGGGGGTAAGTATGACCAATTGAACCGCCAAATCATGTAGCTGATGATGAAGAGTGACATAAGTGTTGATGAAACTACAGTTATGATAGTTATGCAAACTGTTAAAATTACCAATTCACTATAGAACATTTCAACACGCATTTAGGCTAATCTTCAAATATTTATTATAAGGCACAACATGCTAAACCATCGGCCTAACAGTTCGTAAGTTTGTTTTATTTTGCTCATGCTCAGTCACTTATTACGCAGTACAACTACAAAGGAAAATTCGAATTATTAATATCAGTAATCTTTCGATTTTCACCAATATCGGTATTGAATAACGAATGTGTTATTTAAATAAGTTTAAATATTTGACTTTTGTTTAGTATTAAATATGCAATTATTTCATTTATTTGTTATATAATATCAAATTATTTGAGATTTACCCAGTACGATAGACCGGTGAACTGATGAAATCAAAGTACAGTCATTCCTCAGTTACAATTACTGTTAACTGTATTTTATTGACAAAAATTCTATGCTACTGTGCTATTCGTACACGCATTTGTATACACTGATGAATGACGATCAATATTTTTTTGGTTTAATATTTGCATTCTGTAAAATGTAAGCTACAAAATTATTTCAAATTTTACAAAATTTAAAATTTCTTCAGTTTGTTTAGTATAGGTTCTCTTTCATTAATTTTAATTTATACTACCTATTATAAGTTATTATGTAGCACCAGTTTTTATTCAATAATACTAGCCAATATAATACACCTGGGGAAATTAGGTAGGTTAAATCTGAATTCAACGCAGGTGACAAATTAATCTTCAAGGAAAATTCACACGAATTCTATAACAATAACCCGGTGATATTCCTAAATAAATGGAAATTTAACTTAAAGAGGGGGAGACCCAGCTTAGAAATACTTAGATAATTTCCTTTGAAATACTTAGATACTTTCAATATAAATACTCGGATACTTTCATTTAAAACACTTAGATACTATCCTTTGAAACACTTAGATACTATCCTTCGAAACACTTAGATACAATCCTTTGAAACACTTAGATACTATCCTTTGAAACACTTAGATATTATCCTTTGAAACACTTAGATACAATCCTTTGAAACACTTAGATACTATCCTTTGAAACACTTAGATATTATCCTTTGAAACACTTAGATACAATCCTTTGAAACACTTAGATACTATCCTTTGAAACACTTAGATACTATCCTTTGAAACACTTAGATACTATCCTTTGAAACACTTAGATACTATCCTTTGAAACACTTAGATACTATCCTTTGAAACACTTAGATACTATCCTTTGAAACACTTAGATACTATCCTTTGAAACACTTAGATATTATCCTTTGAAACACTTAGATACAATCCTTTGAAACACTTAGATACTATCCTTTGAAACACTTAGATACTATCCTTTGAAACACTTAGATACTATCCTTTGAAACACTTAGATACTATCCTTTGAAACACTTAGATACTATCCTTTGAAACACTTAGATACTATCCTTTGAAACACTTAGATACTATCCTTTGAAACACTTAGATACTATCCTTTGAAACACTTAGATACTATCCTTTGAAACACTTAGATACTATCCTTTGAAACACTTAGATAGGTACTATCCTTTGAAACACTTAGACACTATCCTTTGAAACACTTAGATACTATCCTTTGAAACACTTAGATACTATCCTTTGAAACACTTATATATTATCCTTTGAAACACTTAGATACAATCCTTTGAAACACTTAGATACTATCCTTTGAAACACTTAGATACTATCCTTTGAAACACTTAGATATTATCCTTTGAAACACTTAGATACAATCCTTTGAAACACTTAGATACTATCCTTTGAAACACTTAGATACTATCCTTTGAAACACTTAGATACTATCCTTTGAAACACTTAGATACTATCCTTTGAAACACTTAGATACTATCCTTTGAAACACTTAGATACTATCCTTTGAAACACTTAGATACTATCCTTTGAAACACTTAGATACTATCCTTTGAAACACTTAGATACTATCCTTTGAAACACTTAGATACTATCCTTTGAAACACTTAGATACTATCCTTTGAAACACTTAGATACTATCCTTTGAAACACTTAGATACTATCCTTTGAAACACTTAGATACTATCCTTTGAAACACTTAGATACTATCCTTTGAAACACTTAGATACTATCCTTTGAAACACTTAGATAGGTACTATCCTTTGAAACACTTAGACACTATCCTTTGAAACACTTAGATACTATCCTTTGAAACACTTAGATAGGTACTATCCTTTGAAACACTTAGATAGGTACTATCCTTTGAAACACTTAGATAGGTACTATCCTTTGAAACACTTAGATACTATTCTTTGAAACACTTAGATACTATTCTTTGAAACACTAATATATTTGACTTGTTAGTCAGTTTTTATAAAACCTAATACATGCTGGTTTAGAAATTATAATTACAGAAGAATTTAAATTTTCAACTTCTTAAGTCCTTTGTAACTTGTACTTTTCTTTATAAATTGAGTCCTTTGTAATTTATATATCTTATGTTTTTTCTCTAGTTTAAATAAATCTAAGATTCCCTTTCAATTCACTGCGGCCTCAGTTATTATTCTAAAATCTAAATCATGTGACGAGACCTGGTGGACTCTTTCGATCTTCTTCCTCTTTCGCCGTGATCGAATCCTTACCCCTATCGACCAGGCACTCGCACCAATTATATTAGTCACCAATAAATTATTTATTTTATTATATTTAAATGTCCTCCATACTGGTTAAACCTTTGTACCTAAAATCAAATATTGGAGACGAATTAAAAAAAGAATGTTTAAATTGAAATTAGAGTTAAAGTTTTTCACTTTAAATTTCCCAGGTCGAGAATAATAATAATTATGACGAATCACTTGCAATACACGACTGAGATTGAGAAGTATTCTCAAGACAAGCAATCGCACAAATCATGAAACGGTAAGAAAATTACAATTTCCAAATTTAATGTATAATGATATATACAAAATATTATTCAATGATCGACTGTCAATCACTTGAATTGAATTACCCTCCTTACTAGAATGATATAAACTGAAAAATAGCAACAGATTACGGATTCTAAATATTAAATGATTATTCTCACTGACTTCTTTCTTTTGATGACGATATAGTTACAGAAATTGCACCATTGTATCAAACAGTGTTATAGGACAGGGGAACGGTCAAGAGCCCCCCCGGTTATGATCCCCACGGTCAAGAGCCCCCCCCCCCACCGGTCACGAGACCCCTCCCCTCACTGTTTTTTACTCCTTATTTACCTAGTTAAATAAATGAAGAACTACTTAGATAGAAATAACTGAGAGTTTCTAATGTAGTTTGTTGTATCTGCTAGTTTGTTGTACTGCACACTTCATGATTGTTTAATGACCTGGCAGGGGGGTTCAGGGGGCTGCACGCCCCCCGATATACAAATATTTTATGTCTAATCAGTAATGAACTATTCAAAAGTGTCAATAAGGATTAAATAATATAGGTAAATAAGGATTTGAAAACAGGGGGGCTCGTGACCGGGGGGGCTCTTGACCGAGGGGGCTCATAACCGGGGGGGCTCTTGACCGGGGGGGGGGGGGGAGGGGGGGGGGGCTTATGACCTACACCCTATAGGACAATAGGAGACGAAACAAGAGTTTGTTAACCCAAATTTGAAAAAAAAAATTGAGCTTCCTCTTGGATGTATCAATATTTCAAACTCAATATATTTCACGTTGTGATGTTGAAATGGGATGTACATATTTTAATGAAATTCAAGCTAAAATTTTCACTTTTTTCTATACATTAAATTAGGAGTTTTAAAGTTAAAAATAGGAGGGTTTCAATAGGTTGTCCCGATAGTGCTGTGTGGTGACACTGTTTGTGCTTGGGGAAATGAAAATGTAAAGTGCATAGGAAATATAGAAGATTGGGATTTATCACATATGTAAATATATATAGTAATAGTTATATTGTCTCTGAAGGAATTGATTTAAAGTTTCAGTAATTTACAATCTAGGAGTTACTGGTAATTGGGCATTTAACCCTACAGAAGTATAAAACTGAGTAAATATTATATATATTAGGGATAAATTGAATACGAAATTTAGGATCTATATTTAAATTTAGTATCTAAATTCTATAAAATTAAACTAAGTAGATAACTATCTAGGAAGTAGCTGTTGGTGTGTTAATTAGTTTGATAGTTGGAGGTAATGATTGGAAATATTAAGTATAGTGTTCGGAAAATGAGGGATGAACGCTACCTAGTTTTTGTGTTATAATAGTTTATTAAGATTATAAATAAGGACATTATAGGTGGAAGGGAATTTACTGATTTGTTATTAGGCGTTGAATTGAGTTTTGGAAATGGATTGATTAGTGAGTGCTATCTATTCTTCATTAATAAATGAGCTCTTTCTATTTCCCATACTAATTAGATAAAAGTATTTTGGCTATCTTGTATCAGTGAATGATCTTATATCTCTGTGAAGGGATTTTCCTATTGTATATTGATAGCTTCCAAACCTTACTATACTTTGCACCCAAACGTCCAAGTGATGTTCTATATGAAACCAGTGAGAATAATCGGTCACAGCTTACGTAATTGGGGAATTGATGTCCCACGGTCTTAGACATTACTAATTCCCCACCCCTATATTTGAATTGGTCTTCTTTGATGGAAATGTAGCAATATTTAATTCTATAGTTTTAATTATTTTCAAAATAAGTAGAAAATGTACTTCTTAGTTGTATTTTAATGAATATATAAGATATGAGTATGTAATGGGTAATTTTTCATTTTTAGGAATAGAAATGAATGAATAGAAATGTATAATTACGGTGACCGGAAAGAAGCCCACAAGAAAAATGCCCACAAGAGAAATGCCCACAAGAGAAATGCCCACAAGAAAAATGCCCACAAGAAAAATGCCCACAAGAAAAATGCCCGCAAGAAAAATGCCCACAAGGAAAAAAGCCCACAGGTATAAAAGCCCACAGGTATTAAAGCCCACAGGTATAAAAGCCCACAGGTATAAAAGCCCACAGGTATAAAAGCCCACAGGAAAACAGCCCACAACTACATAATTTTTAAAATACAGGAAAACATAAAGGTGTTTCAAATAAGGGCATAAGTTTACAAAGGCACGAATATTCAATTAGTTTTCTATGTCTTGCACCTTTTGTCTCATTTTGAAAGCCTTCATCGCTAAGATTAATTGTATACTTGTTGAAACAAAATTTTATAGTAGCTTTATAAATTTGAAAGTCATCCGTGATTTTCATTTTACAATTACAATTATATTTTGCCCCCCTCCCCCATCCTCTCCTCCATGGGTGTAGGTCATAAGCCCCCCCGGTCAAGAGCCCCCCCGGTCATGAGCCCCCCTAGGTCATGAGCCCCCCTAGGTCATGAGCCCCCCCCGGTCACGAGCCCCCCTGTTTTTAAATCCTTATTTACCTATTTTATTTAATCCTTATTGACACTTTTGTAGTTCATTACTGATTAGACATAAAATATATGTATATCGGGGGGGGCGTGCCGCCCCCCAAACCCCCCTGCCAGGTCATTAAACAATCATGAAGTGTGCAGTACAACAATCTAGCGGATACAGCAAACTACATTAGCAACCCTCAGTTATTTCTATCTAAGTAGTTCTTCATTTGTTTTAACTAGGTAAATAAGGATTAAAAAAACATGGAGGGGGGGGGGGGGGGGCTCGTGACCGGGGGGGCTTATGACCTAGGGGGGCTTATGACCTAGGGTGGCTCATGACCGGGGTGGCTCGTGACCGGGGTGGCTCGTGACCGGGGGGGCTCATGACCGGGGGGGCTCTTGACCGGGAGGGGCTCTTGACCGTACCCCCTCCCCAATACCTTTCCAGGGGCTCTATCCTGAAGCAGTCTGGTGGATGGAAGAGAAGGCGGGTAGTGTCCCTCGGGTTCCGAACTGGTGTAGTTTGAATTACGTATTGTCTTATTTCATATTTACCATATTTATATTTGTTTACGCTACTTGCAGTTTTAGAGGATAGTGCTAGGGTTATGCTCTTCAACTACAAAGTCTTAGATTTTTGTATTAGGATAGTCTTGTAAGCTTTATTTATTATCACCTTTTCATTTTCCTCTTCCATCTGTGAGTGAAACCATTGGTGCTTTGGTCGTCACATTCCTTTGTAAGTGACTCCATTCACGGAGTAGCTTTTCTTCATCACTTTGCAATGTCACAACGGACTTTTTTCATGGAGCTACATTCCTTTCTGACTGCTTCTTCCAGTTTTTTAAATTTATTTTTGACGTCGGTGATATAGTCGAAATGGCTAAAAGCTGACGTTAAACCCTACATTAAAATAAATTAAAAAACAACTGTCTTTTAGAATATTTGCCGTTAACTTATGCCCTTATTTAAAACACCTTTATGTTTTTCTGTTACATATTATAAAAATTATATAGTTGTGGGATTTTTTCCTGTGGGCTCTTATACCTGTGGGCTTTTTTCCTTGTTGGAATTTTTCCCTGTGGGCATTTTTCCTTGTGGGCATTTTTCCTGTGGGCTTTTTTCCTGTGGGCATTTTTCCTCTGGGCTTTTTTCCTGTGGGTATTTTTCCTGTGGGCTTCTTTCCGGGAACCATAATTACATACTGTTTGCAATTTATAGTTTCTTTGGTAAGTATAAATTTGGTAATAGTATACAAGCAATATTGTTATAATCCCCATCATTCACAGGCCTTCCAAACTTGGGCTGTGATCTTGGTAGGACGATCCTCACTTTTCTTTCCCTCTCTTTATGATTCAACCAACATGGTGGACGGAAGTCTGATGGAGGACCCTGAGGGATCGCCATCAACAGCTTTTCAGATTCAACCAACCTCAGCTAGTGAACTGAAGAGTTTAATGGTGGCCCTTGTAAGATTATAACCTCGTCTTACAATCCTCGTTAGCTCTCCACGTTATAGTTCAACTGATACCGGTGGACAAAGAAAGGTATTCTGTACGATTTGTCTTGTGTAGGAGCAGGGATGCACAGATCTGATTCTAAGTTATTCGAGTGCATTTTTACCAGAGCTAAGAGTTACCTCTTGTATCTCCTCTCCAGTAATATGTTTTCTATGAGCCATTTGGGGTAATTTATTTAAAGAAAACTATGCCTTGCGTATCTATCTGGTCAAATATTATTACCTATTTTCATAATTGTACATATATATTGTGAGTTTATGATTGTAGTATAAATGTGTTAATTTTTTGAGTTATTTATATCTAATTTTAAAAAATGAAAGAAATGCTTAAAAAATAATGAATATACAATGTGTTAACTGCTTTGAATCATATATTACCCAGGTGTTTTGTGAAAAATTGAAGGAAATTTGTAACTGGGAAAATATTTGTATACACGTAGTTAATAGGCAAGGTTTTGGAAATGAAGAGTTTGCCTTAATTCGCTGATAGAATAGTTCCGGAAACTTGTAAACATTTAGGGAGATTGTCGAGACACTATCCCGTCACGTAACAATGTGAACTCTGCAATGTTTTTTAATTTATAAAACAAACTCAGTTCTGTACTTTTAATATGATATGACACTACTAATACAGGCTCGTATAACGGACTATCTCAAAACAGAAATCCTCTATACAGGACAAAATTATCCGTTCTAAGAGCCACGTAACCCCTACATCGATCTCTTTAAATCATATGGATTAACTTATATTCTATTCTTCTACCAATTAAATATTCATATATTAACTATACTCAGAATTATTACAATTAACATTCAACCATCAATATATCGTTTTTTTTTTAATTTCTGGAATTTGATTTAGTTATCCTTTTCCTACTCATTTTCTTAGATTACGAAAATTCTATAGAAATGAAAAATTAGAGGTGTAACCATTTGAAGGAATCCAAAATTATTAACTTAAATTCATTGTCAAATTGGATATTTCACATTTTCTTTCAATTTTAGAGTTCTAGTGCGGGACGTTATGACTGAAAATTGAACAACATTTTCAAGTGGTATGTTATTGTTGTTCTTTCTATTACAGGCTGGCCCCGCCGCCCCGCTTTAATTATCAAATCACGACTCCGTTTAATTGGTAAACGGTAATTAGAGCGGGGAAAAGTACAAAAAGTTAATAATTGTCACTCCTTGATTATATATATAATTTTCTATGAGTTATAATGAAAGGAAATTTGTTTTAGAGTTAGAGAACTATATATTATATAGGCATATTAATAAACATTGTTTAGTGTTTGTGACTGTATGAAAGTTCAAAGTGGTGAAGTTATTAAAGGCCTTAAAATTCAACTATAGCTTAACTCTCACTCAGTATAGTTGAGTAATTAATAGATACTTAGATTTCTATAATTATAGTGTTACACATAACAACAGCAATTTTATGCTCTGTGAAATATTTTTTGTAGTAGAATACTTAGTTCCAAGTTATTGGTTGGTTCTACAATTTCGGACACGTCAAAAAAGAAAATATAATAATTATTATTTAACTTTTATTCTAAATGGAATCATGGAAACAAAAGTTAAATTATAATAAAATGGGATATGTTCAATTTCTGAACCAATTGATTCTAATTAATAACCTTATCTGAATAATCATTTTGATATTTATTGTAGTTACTGTGAAACACTGACCACATAAAATTGTCTCCATTTTCAATGTATACGAACGGTAATGATATCGAGACATGTCATGCAATTATTACCACTTTTATAAGAGCGGGGTTGTAATAAAATCGGGACCTGCCTGTACAGTGTAGTTTGATAAAAAAGAGAACTTATGGGAATTTTGAAATATAACAAGTTTTTTTTAGTGATTCTCCATATATTTGGGTCCCTTATAGCGAGTGATGCAGATTAAGACCCAAGGATCTAAAATTTCGCATACAGCAAAACCTCGCAGTAGACCAGAGTTACGTTCCAAATTTGTTTGGTCTAGTAAGAAACTAACTTTATTAGTTTCCTACTAGACCAAAATCGTTTTCTTTAAAAGGGAAGCGGTGACTTTAATATTTCGATAGCTCTATTTGTTTATTATAACTTTAGTGCCAAATTAAATAATGACTAACATAACAATTTTGAAGGGAAACACATTTACCGAAATTTGATGGTTATTATCATATGAATGGTTTAAAATTTTGCTATTTTCTTGATTAGATAAAACAGTAAAGGGGTTTCTGAAGGAAACCCCTCTGTGTTGACAAACTCGAACCTTTAATTGTTTCCTTGTATAACGGAAACAATCCTTCAGAAACCCCTTTACTGTTTTATCTAATCAAGAAAATAGCAAAATTTGAAACACATTTAGAAACAGTATTTTTTTGTTTTTGTTTCAATCGAAATGAATATAAAAAAAAATTCAACTAAATTATTATTTTATGAAATTATAATAGTCTTCACTGTAACTAGTTTTCTGTAACACATCAATTATTTTTGCACAGACTCTACCATCAAATCTGAAACAAATCTGCCTTATGTTTTATCCTAAAACCAGCATAAATAAATATAATACATCAGTCAAATTAGAGATTTATCTTTAAAACAGTATTGTAATTATTACTCCTGGTAATATTTACACTAGAATCACTGTAAGGTGATAAAAATTGTGTTTTGTCTAGTACGCGGTTTTTTCCAGTACAGTTACAAAAATTTCTTGGTCTAATAGGAGGTTTGTCTACTAGGAGGCTGTTCTAGTACGAGGTTTTGCTGTACCTCATTTCGATGAACAAGAGCGCAAAATAAATTTACTATTATACCAAACCCAACTCTGAAAAGTTTTACTGAACGATCCACTCTATAGTTTGTATGTCAGTGAGAGGGGGAGGAATAGGGTGTGCGGAATGATTGAATGTGTGTTACACCGTCATTTGATCTTCATGTGTACGTATCCATGATCGAACTTTCCTCCTCACCAACGAGCAGTCTCTTTCCAATACATTTAGAATCAGTTTTACTTTGTTGATTCAGATAAACAAAATGTCTAAAAAGTTAGACTAAATGTCCATTTTTGAATGTGACAATATAGTTGAAAGTTATACCTCTGATAATTTTCACTGATCTAAAGAAAACTGTCGGTGATTATAGCTCTTTAACTGTAGGTACGAACAAATTGTGTTTATTTATTAAAAATTACCAATTATATTTAAAGACAATGATATTGCTGATCTTTTAGTTTGAAATAGAATAATTAAATATGCTTATTCAATATATCCATGCTTACATATAACTTGATGAGTGGAGTAACACCAAATGTGGAACAGTCTGTAGAAAGTATTTTCCAAGAAATGTTCCATTCTATTTTGTTCTAAGTGGAATAAATGTAAATAAGAGGAATTTTTTTATTTCCCACTAAGAAAATATTTAAAAGATGTTCTAAATTCTACTGAATAATTGAGATGGATCGAGAGCTTTACATTATTATAAATGTACACGATTGTTTGATAATTGGTATTGTATATCAATTGACGAAGCTAATCAGCTTTCCTTGTTAGTTTTAGCCGTTGTAAGGTTGTTTTGCTCACAATATAGTGAATTTATTCAGAACACTCGTTTGAATTTATTCAGAACACTCGTTTGAATTTATTCAGAACACTCGTTTGAATTTATTCAGAACACTCGTTTGAATTTATTCAGAACACTCGTTTGAATTCATTCTGAACACTCGTTTGAATTTATTTAGAACACTATTTAATATAGTCATCAAAATCTAGGAAAGTTTTCCTAAGTAGTAGATTGTTTCCCTCTTCTCTCTTTCCTGTACAGTTTACGATGTCGTTAGTATTATAGCAACACCCTACCCTCCCTATTTTCAGACTCATTCTAAGGTGTAATATATTAAGGATTATTTTATTGAAAAAAATGTATACAAAACAACTATTTCAAACCCCTGCTGTTAACAGGACCTTTTCGGGCAATATATGTATTATACAGACACATTATTCGTCTCAAAAATGTCATGTCATGTCATTGATCATTAATTTAGAGAATTAAAAAATGATTCTCGAGAGAGTGCAAGGTATGAAACAGGACCAACAGTGATGGAGTAGATAATCAATTATTTATGTATTTAATTGGTCCATTTCGTCGAAATATGATAGTTAAATCTATACATAATAACTTATTAATATATTGGTGATTGAGCTTGAATAAGCTTCTAAAAGAAAACTTTGAATAAAATTGGTATTTAAATTTTAATGAAATATTAAACATTGTACCAAACGTTTGGAATTAACCTCATTTGTTTTCCCTTTGTTTTAATGTAAAAATATCTTCTTTTGAATAAAATAAAAAATTAAGAATATTTTTCCATAAAATTACATGCGAGAATGCTTTGCGCGTTTTTATGATCTTGAAAATGCGAAGCGCTTTCTCGGAATTGTGCAAAATCAGTAAATTGTTCGGAACATATAATTATATGACAAAACTGTGCTCATCTATTTGAAAATATTCACCTATGTTGGGAGATAATAATTTTCATATCGGACATTCTCAATTATATACCACAGAACTAATATATTATAGAAAATCAAAACATACTTGAATGCTCAATTGATCCCCAGTCAAAAGATTCCCGGTCATTAGATCCCGATCATTTGATCCCCGGTCATTTAGTCTCCAGTCATTTGATTCCCAGTCATTTTTTTACACTTTTTTGTGGGTCACCCTGTATATAATGAACAGAATAACAGACAGAATTCAAACAGCTCGAGCTTATTACCGCAATAAATGAACTATTTTCTATTTAAAAATAATTTACACTTACAACTAGTCAGAAAACATATTATTACAGGTGATGGGAAATATAAACCAGCTATTGCAAGCTATAAGTGAATATACCTATTTTTCAGTTAGGTATATAAGCTCTTTTCTCCTAAGCTGTTTTCTCCGTTACTATTAAAAACATTATGACCATGTGGTAGATTGAAAATGATTTTATGGTGAACAGTATAATTAAATATTTACCATAAATTGATTTTCGGTCTATCACACCCGCATGATGATAATAATTGTAATAGTTACGAGAAAAACTTAACTGAAAACAGCCGATATAATTGTCAAACGTTACTCCTCAATTAGTTCCTATAACAGGTGAAATAATCACGAGACATGATCCTGATTTATTTGATTGGTCATTTGTGCGAGTTATCATAAGTGTGGGGTATGCCTGTACATTTGATTTTACCATTGAATATTTTTTTGTTGCCGGAAAATAAATTTGAAAGCATATACTGTTACTTCTAATATGAATAATTTTTTAAATATTTGTAAGTTGTTTTTACTCTTATTTCTTAATTAGTTTCTTAGAAAAAATTAATCGAGTGTATGGTACATATTTCTATTTTATGTTAAATAATTAATATATACACATATAATAAATGAATACTTGGTGTATAACGGAAAATATGACTGATAATCAAATGACCGGGAATCAGATGGTACGGGGTTCAAATGACAGGAGATCAAATGACCGAGGATCATTTGACTGGGGACCAATTGACCTAGACCCATATAAGTTTCATATATAATCTATAATGAACTGGTTAAAGTTCACTATATAGTAGTTCTATTGTACTCAGCAATCATCAATGAAAATGGCAATCATATTGACCATTTTTGAACAATTTCACGAACACATTTCACTAATTAAAACAACAATTTTAAAACCAATATTTTACCAAAAGGTTACTAATTATCCAGCTCTTCACGAATACTGATACAATAATTTAATCCTGCCATTCGTGAATATATATCAACATATGTTTGTTTTCAATGTATATTTTGCATTCAGTCAGATAGGTATACACTATACAGACCACACATTTCATTATAAATGATTAGGGTAATTAAAAATCATAGTGAAATGGTATGTATTGTTCACTACATAGAGGCACCTTTGAGTAGCAATAATTATTGACCTATCTTCTACTTCTCTCATTATCACGGCATTTTTAGCAGTCTTATTGATCGGTGGCGTCAATAATACAGTGAAATCCTGCCTTAGGAAGCATTGGTTCCTTCATAACTCAAAGCCACTTCATAACTCAGGTGCACTTAATATTTTATATGATTAAAAACTTGGAGGAAACTTTGATCTTTGAGGGATAACTAAGACAAAATTCTTGACATATATCGTTTTCTATATTGAACTATAGAAAATACTTCATAACTCAGGGCCTTCATTACTCGAGTGCTTCATAAATCAGAACTTCATAACTCAGGACTTCATAACTCAGAACTTCATAACTCAGAACTTCATAACTCAGAACTTCATAACTCAGAACTTCATAACTCAGAACTTCATAACTCAGTACTTCATAACTCAGTACTTCATAACTCAGTACTTCATAACTCAGTACTTCATAACTCAGAACTTCATAACTCAGAACTTCATAACTCAGAACTTCATAACTCAGAACTTCATAACTCAGAACTTCATAACTCAGAACTTCATAACTCAGAACTTCATAACTCAGAACTTCATAACTCAGATCTTCATAACTCAGAACTTCATAACTCAGGACTTCATAACTCAGAACTTCATAACTCAGGACTTCATAACTCAGGACTTCATAACTCAGAACTTCATAACTCAGGACTTCATAACTCAGGACTTCATAACTCAGAACTTCATAACTCAGAACTTCATAACTCAGTACTTCATAACTCAGTACTTCATAACTCAGTACTTCATAACTCAGAACTTCATAACTCAGTACTTCATAACTCAGAACTTCATTACTTAGAACTTCATATCTCAGAACTTCATAACTCAGAACTTCATAACTCAGGACTTCATAACTCAGAACTTCATAACTCAGGACTTCATAACTCAGAACTTCATAACTCAGGACTTCATAACTCAGAACTTCATAACTCAGAACTTCATAACTCAGTACTTCATAACTCAGAACTTCGTAACTCAGAACTTCATAACTCAGTTCTTCATAACTCAGAACTTCATAACTCAGAACTTCATAACTCAGAACTTCATAACTCAGAACTTCATAACTCAGAACTTCATAACTCAGAACTTCATAACTCAAAACTTCATAACTCAGTACTTCATAACTCAGAACTTCATAACTCAGAAGTTCATAACTCAGAAGTTCATAACTCAGTACTTCATAACTCAGTACTTCATAACTCAGTACTTCATAACTCAGTACTTCATAACTCAGTACTTCATAACTCAGTACTTCATAACTCAGAACTTCATAACTCAGAACTTCATAACTCAGTACTTCATAACTCAGAACTTCATAACTCAGGACTTCATAACTCAGGACTTCATAACTCAGAACTTCATAACTCAGAACTTCATAACTCAGTACTTCATAACTCAGTACTTCATAACTCAGTACTTCATAGCTCAGAACTTCATAACTCAGAACTTCTTAACTCAGAACTTCATAACTCAGAACTAAGATCTTCATAACTCAGTACTTCATAACTCAGAACTTCATAACTCAGAACTTCATAACTCAGTACTTCATAACTCAGTACTTCATAACTCAGAACTTCATAACTCAGTACTTCATAACTCAGAACTTCATAACTCAGAACTTCATAACTCAGAACTTCATAACTCAGATCTTCATAACTCAGAACTTCATAACTCAGGACTTCATAACTCAGGACTTCATAACTCAGAACTTCATAACTCAGAACTTCATAACTCAGTACTTCATAACTCAGAACTTCATAACTCAGAACTTCATGACTCAGTACTTCATAACTCAGAACTTCATAACTCAGTACTTCATAACTCAGAACTTCATAACTCAGAACTTCATAACTCAGAACTTCATAACTCAGATCTTCATAACTCAGAACTTCATAACTCAGGACTTCATAACTCAGGACTTCATAACTCAGAACTTCATAACTCAGAACTTCATAACTCAGTACTTCATAACTCAGAACTTCATAACTCAGAACTTCATAACTCAGTACTTCATAACTCAGTACTTCATAACTCAGTACTTCATAGCTCAGAACTTCATAACTCAGAACTTCTTAACTCAGAACTTCATAACTCAGAACTTCATAACTCAGAACTTCATAACTCAGAACTTCATAACTCAGATCTTCATAACTCAGAACTTCATAACTCAGAACTTCATAACTCAGATCTTCATAACTCAGAGCTTCATAACTCAGAACTTCATAACTCAGAACTTCATAACTCAGTACTTCATAACTCAGTACTTCATAACTCAGTACTTCATAACTCAGAACTTCATAACTCAGTACTTCATAACTCAGAACTTCATAACTCAGAACTTCATAACTCAGAACTTCATAACTCAGAACTTCATAACTCAGAACTTCATAACTCAGAACTTCATAGCTAAGATCTTCATAATTCAGATCTTCATAACTCAGAACTTCATAACTCAGAACTTCATAACTCAGAACTTCATAACTCAGATCTTCATAACTCAGAACTTCATAACTCAGAACTTCATAGCTAAGATCTTCATAACTCAGAACTTCATAACTCAGAACTTCATAACTCAGAACTTCATAACTCAGAACTTCATAACTCAGAACTTCATAACTCAGAACTTCATAACTCAGAACTTCATAACTCAGAACTTCATAGCTAAGATCTTCATAACTCAGATCTTCATAACTCAGAACTTCATAACTCAGAACTTCATAACTCAGAACTTCATAACTCAGATCTTCATAACTCAGATCTTCATAATTCATAACTTCATAACTCAGAACTTCTTAACTCAGTACTTCATAACTCAGTACTTCATAACTCAGTACTTCATAACTCAGTACTTCATAACTCAGAACTTCATAACTCAGATCTTCATAACTCAGATCTTCATAACTCAGATCTTCATAACTCAGAACTTCATAACTCAGATCTTCATAACTCAGATCTTCATAACTAAGAACTTCATAACTCAGAACTTCATAACTCAGTACTTCATAACTCAGTACTTCATAACTCAGTACTTCATAACTCAGAACTTCATAACTCAGTACTTCATAACTCAGAACTTCATAACTCAGAACTTCATAACTCAGAACTTCATAACTCAGAACTTCATAACTCAGAACTTCATAACTCAGAACTTCATTACTCAGAACTTCATAGCTAATATCTTCATAACTCAGATCTTCATAACTCAGAACTTCATAACTCAGAACTTCATTACTCAGAACTTCATAACTCAGTACTTCATAACTCAGTACTTCATAACTCAGTACTTCATAACTCAGAACTTCATAACTCAGAACTTCATAACTCAGTACTTCATAACTCAGAACTTCATAACTCAGGACTTCATAACTCAGGACTTCATAACTCAGAACTTCATAACTCAGAACTTCATAACTCAGTACTTCATAACTCAGTACTTCATAACTCAGTACTTCATAACTCAGTACTTCATAACTCAGAATTTCATAACTCAGTACTTCATAACTCAGAACTTCATAACTCAGAACTTCATAACTCAGAACTTCATAACTCAGATCTTCATTACTCAGAACTTCATAACTCAGAACTTCATAGCTAATATCTTCATAACTCAGAACTTCATAACTCAGAACTTCATAACTCAGAACTTCATAACTCAGATCTTCATAACTCAGAACTTCATAACTCAGAACTTCATAGCTAAGATCTTCATAACTCAGAACTTCATAACTCAGAACTTCATAACTACGAACTTCATAACTCAGAACTTCATAACTCAGATCTTCATAACTCAGAACTTCGTAACTCAGAACTTCATAACTCAGATCTTCATAACTCAGAAACTTCATAACTCAGAACTTCATAACTCAGTACTTCATAACTCAGTACTTCATAACTCAGTACTTCATAACTCAGAACTTCATAACTCAGTACTTCATAACTCAGAACTTCATAACTCAGAACTTCATAACTCAGAACTTCATAACTCAGATCTTCATTACTCAGAACTTCATAACTCAGAACTTCATAACTCAGAACTTCATAGCTAAGATCTTCATAACTCAGATCTTCATAACTCAGAACTTCATAACTCAGAACTTCATAACTCAGAACTTCATAACCCAGAACTTCATAACTCAGATCTTCATAACTCAGAACTTCATAGCTAAGATCTTCATAACTCAGAACTTCATAACTCAGAACTTCATAACTCAGAACTTCATATCTCAGAACTTCATAACTCAGAACTTCATAACTCAGAACTTCATAACTCAGAACTTCATAACTCAGTACTTCATAACTCAGAACTTCATAACTCAGAACTTCATGACTCAGTACTTCATAACTCAGAACTTCATAACTCAGTACTTCATAACTCAGAACTTCATAACTCAGAACTTCATAACTCAGAACTTCATAACTCAGATCTTCATAACTCAGAACTTCATAACTCAGGACTTCATAACTCAGGACTTCATAACTCAGAACTTCATAACTCAGAACTTCATAACTCAGTACTTCATAACTCAGAACTTCATAACTCAGAACTTCATAACTCAGTACTTCATAACTCAGTACTTCATAACTCAGTACTTCATAGCTCAGAACTTCATAACTCAGAACTTCTTAACTCAGAACTTCATAACTCAGAACTTCATAACTCAGAACTTCATAACTCAGAACTTCATAACTCAGATCTTCATAACTCAGAACTTCATAACTCAGAACTTCATAACTCAGATCTTCATAACTCAGAGCTTCATAACTCAGAACTTCATAACTCAGAACTTCATAACTCAGTACTTCATAACTCAGTACTTCATAACTCAGTACTTCATAACTCAGAACTTCATAACTCAGTACTTCATAACTCAGAACTTCATAACTCAGAACTTCATAACTCAGAACTTCATAACTCAGAACTTCATAACTCAGAACTTCATAACTCAGAACTTCATAGCTAAGATCTTCATAATTCAGATCTTCATAACTCAGAACTTCATAACTCAGAACTTCATAACTCAGAACTTCATAACTCAGATCTTCATAACTCAGAACTTCATAACTCAGAACTTCATAGCTAAGATCTTCATAACTCAGAACTTCATAACTCAGAACTTCATAACTCAGAACTTCATAACTCAGAACTTCATAACTCAGAACTTCATAACTCAGAACTTCATAACTCAGAACTTCATAACTCAGAACTTCATAGCTAAGATCTTCATAACTCAGATCTTCATAACTCAGAACTTCATAACTCAGAACTTCATAACTCAGAACTTCATAACTCAGATCTTCATAACTCAGATCTTCATAATTCATAACTTCATAACTCAGAACTTCTTAACTCAGTACTTCATAACTCAGTACTTCATAACTCAGTACTTCATAACTCAGTACTTCATAACTCAGAACTTCATAACTCAGATCTTCATAACTCAGATCTTCATAACTCAGATCTTCATAACTCAGAACTTCATAACTCAGATCTTCATAACTCAGATCTTCATAACTAAGAACTTCATAACTCAGAACTTCATAACTCAGTACTTCATAACTCAGTACTTCATAACTCAGTACTTCATAACTCAGAACTTCATAACTCAGTACTTCATAACTCAGAACTTCATAACTCAGAACTTCATAACTCAGAACTTCATAACTCAGAACTTCATAACTCAGAACTTCATAACTCAGAACTTCATTACTCAGAACTTCATAGCTAATATCTTCATAACTCAGATCTTCATAACTCAGAACTTCATAACTCAGAACTTCATTACTCAGAACTTCATAACTCAGTACTTCATAACTCAGTACTTCATAACTCAGTACTTCATAACTCAGAACTTCATAACTCAGAACTTCATAACTCAGTACTTCATAACTCAGAACTTCATAACTCAGGACTTCATAACTCAGGACTTCATAACTCAGAACTTCATAACTCAGAACTTCATAACTCAGTACTTCATAACTCAGTACTTCATAACTCAGTACTTCATAACTCAGTACTTCATAACTCAGAATTTCATAACTCAGTACTTCATAACTCAGAACTTCATAACTCAGAACTTCATAACTCAGAACTTCATAACTCAGATCTTCATTACTCAGAACTTCATAACTCAGAACTTCATAGCTAATATCTTCATAACTCAGAACTTCATAACTCAGAACTTCATAACTCAGAACTTCATAACTCAGATCTTCATAACTCAGAACTTCATAACTCAGAACTTCATAGCTAAGATCTTCATAACTCAGAACTTCATAACTCAGAACTTCATAACTACGAACTTCATAACTCAGAACTTCATAACTCAGATCTTCATAACTCAGAACTTCGTAACTCAGAACTTCATAACTCAGATCTTCATAACTCAGAAACTTCATAACTCAGAACTTCATAACTCAGTACTTCATAACTCAGTACTTCATAACTCAGTACTTCATAACTCAGAACTTCATAACTCAGTACTTCATAACTCAGAACTTCATAACTCAGAACTTCATAACTCAGAACTTCATAACTCAGATCTTCATTACTCAGAACTTCATAACTCAGAACTTCATAACTCAGAACTTCATAGCTAAGATCTTCATAACTCAGATCTTCATAACTCAGAACTTCATAACTCAGAACTTCATAACTCAGAACTTCATAACCCAGAACTTCATAACTCAGATCTTCATAACTCAGAACTTCATAGCTAAGATCTTCATAACTCAGAACTTCATAACTCAGAACTTCATAACTCAGAACTTCATATCTCAGAACTTCATAACTCAGAACTTCATAACTCAGAACTTCATAACTCAGAACTTCATAACTCAGAACTTCATAACTCAGATCTTCATAACTCAGAACTTCATAACTCAGAACTTCATAACTCAGAACTTCATAACTCAGAACTTCATAACTCAGAACTTCATAACTCAGAACTTCATAACTCAGAACTTCATAACTCAGATCTTCATTATTCAGAACTTCATAGCTAAGATCTTCATAACTCAGAACTTCATAACTCAGAACTTCATAACTCAGAACTTCATAACTCAGAACTTCATAACTCAGAACTTCATAACTCAGAACTTCATAACTCAGAACTTCATAACTCAGAACTTCATAACTCAGATCTTCATAACTCAGATCTTCATAACTCAGAACTTCATAACTCAGTACTTCATAACTCAGTACTTCATAACTCAGAACTTCATAACTCAGTACTTCATAACTCAGAACTTCATAACTCAGAACTTCATAACTCAGAACTTCATAACTCAGATCTTCATAACTCAGAACTTCATAACTCAGGACTTCATAACTCAGGACTTCATAACTCAGAACTTCATAACTCAGAACTTCATAACTCAGTACTTCATAACTCAGAACTTCATAACTCAGAACTTCATGACTCAGTACTTCATAACTCAGAACTTCATAACTCAGTACTTCATAACTCAGAACTTCATAACTCAGAACTTCATAACTCAGAACTTCATAACTCAGATCTTCATAACTCAGAACTTCATAACTCAGGACTTCATAACTCAGGACTTCATAACTCAGAACTTCATAACTCAGAACTTCATAACTCAGTACTTCATAACTCAGTACTTCATAACTCAGTACTTCATAACTCAGAACTTCATAACTCAGAACTTCATAACTCAGTACTTCATAACTCAGAACTTCATAACTCAGGACTTCATAACTCAGGACTTCATAACTCAGAACTTCATAACTCAGAACTTCATAACTCAGTACTTCATAACTCAGTACTTCATAACTCAGTACTTCATAGCTCAGAACTTCATAACTCAGAACTTCTTAACTCAGAACTTCATAACTCAGAACTTCATAACTCAGAACTTCATAACTCAGATCTTCATAACTCAGAACTTCATAACTCAGAACTTCATAACTCAGATCTTCATAACTCAGAGCTTCATAACTCAGAACTTCATAACTCAGAACTTCATAACTCAGTACTTCATAACTCAGTACTTCATAACTCAGTACTTCATAACTCAGAACTTCATAACTCAGTACTTCATAACTCAGAACTTCATAACTCAGAACTTCATAACTCAGAACTTCATAACTCAGATCTTCATAACTCAGAACTTCATAACTCAGAACTTCATAACTCAGAACTTCATAGCTAAGATCTTCATAATTCAGATCTTCATAACTCAGAACTTCATACCTCAGAACTTCATAACTCAGAACTTCATAACTCAGATCTTCATAACTCAGAACTTCATAACTCAGAACTTCATAGCTAAGATCTTCATAACTCAGAACTTCATAACTCAGAACTTCATAACTCAGAACTTCATAACTCAGAACTTCATAACTCAGAACTTCATAACTCAGAACTTCATAACTCAGAACTTCATAACTCAGAACTTCATAGCTAAGATCTTCATAACTCAGATCTTCATAACTCAGAACTTCATAACTCAGAACTTCATAACTCAGAACTTCATAACTCAGATCTTCATAACTCAGATCTTCATAATTCATAACTTCATAACTCAGAACTTCTTAACTCAGTACTTCATAACTCAGTACTTCATAACTCAGTACTTCATAACTCAGTACTTCATAACTCAGAACTTCATAACTCAGATCTTCATAACTCAGATCTTCATAACTCAGATCTTCATAACTCAGAACTTCATAACTCAGATCTTCATAACTCAGATCTTCATAACTCAGAACTTCATAACTCAGAACTTCATAACTCAGTACTTCATAACTCAGTACTTCATAACTCAGTACTTCATAACTCAGAACTTCATAACTCAGTACTTCATAACTCAGAACTTCATAACTCAGAACTTCATAACTCAGAACTTCATAACTCAGATCTTCATAACTCAGAACTTCATAACTCAGAACTTCATTACTCAGAACTTCATAGCTAATATCTTCATAACTCAGATCTTCATAACTCAGAACTTCATAACTCAGAACTTCATTACTCAGAACTTCATAACTCAGTACTTCATAACTCAGTACTTCATAACTCAGTACTTCATAACTCAGAACTTCATAACTCAGAACTTCATAACTCAGTACTTCATAACTCAGAACTTCATAACTCAGGACTTCATAACTCAGGACTTCATAACTCAGAACTTCATAACTCAGAACTTCATAACTCAGTACTTCATAACTCAGTACTTCATAACTCAGTACTTCATAACTCAGTACTTCATAACTCAGAATTTCATAACTCAGTACTTCATAACTCAGAACTTCATAACTCAGAACTTCATAACTCAGAACTTCATAACTCAGATCTTCATTACTCAGAACTTCATAACTCAGAACTTCATAGCTAATATCTTCATAACTCAGAACTTCATAACTCAGAACTTCATAACTCAGAACTTCATAACTCAGAACTTCATAACTCAGATCTTCATAACTCAGAACTTCATAACTCAGAACTTCATAGCTAAGATCTTCATAACTCAGAACTTCATAACTCAGAACTTCATAACTACGAACTTCTTAACTCAGAACTTCATAACTCAGATCTTCATAACTCAGAACTTCGTAACTCAGAACTTCATAACTCAGATCTTCATAACTCAGAAACTTCATAACTCAGAACTTCATAACTCAGTACTTCATAACTCAGTACTTCATAACTCAGTACTTCATAACTCAGAACTTCATAACTCAGTACTTCATAACTCAGAACTTCATAACTCAGAACTTCATAACTCAGAACTTCATAACTCAGATCTTCATTACTCAGAACTTCATAACTCAGAACTTCATAACTCAGAACTTCATAGCTAAGATCTTCATAACTCAGATCTTCATAACTCAGAACTTCATAACTCAGAACTTCATAACTCAGAACTTCATAACCCAGAACTTCATAACTCAGATCTTCATAACTCAGAACTTCATAGCTAAGATCTTCATAACTCAGAACTTCATAACTCAGAACTTCATAACTCAGAACTTCATATCTCAGAACTTCATAACTCAGAACTTCATAACTCAGAACTTCATAACTCAGAACTTCATAACTCAGAACTTCATAACTCAGATCTTCATAACTCAGAACTTCATAACTCAGAACTTCATAACTCAGAACTTCATAACTCAGAACTTCATAACTCAGAACTTCATAACTCAGAACTTCATAACTCAGAACTTCATAACTCAGATCTTCATTATTCAGAACTTCATAGCTAAGATCTTCATAACTCAGAACTTCATAACTCAGAACTTCATAACTCAGAACTTCATAACTCAGAACTTCATAACTCAGAACTTCATAACTCAGAACTTCATAACTCAGAACTTCATAACTCAGAACTTCATAACTCAGATCTTCATAACTCAGATCTTCATAACTCAGAACTTCATAACTCAGAACTTCTTAACTCAGTACTTCATAACTCAGTACTTCATAACTCAGTACTTCATAACTCAGTACTTCATAACTCAGAACTTCATAACTCAGATCTTCATAACTCAGATCTTCATAACTCAGATCTTCATAACTCAGAACTTCATAACTCAGATCTTCATAACTCAGATCTTCATAACTAAGAACTTCATAACTCAGAACTTCATAACTCAGTACTTCATAACTCAGTACTTCATAACTCAGTACTTCATAACTCAGAACTTCATAACTCAGTACTTCATAACTCAGAACTTCATAACTCAGAACTTCATAACTCAGAACTTCATAACTCAGAACTTCATAACTCAGAACTTCATAACTCAGAACTTCATTACTCAGAACTTCATAGCTAATATCTTCATAACTCAGATCTTCATAACTCAGAACTTCATAACTCAGAACTTCATTACTCAGAACTTCATAACTCAGTACTTCATAACTCAGTACTTCATAACTCAGTACTTCATAACTCAGAACTTCATAACTCAGAACTTCATAACTCAGTACTTCATAACTCAGAACTTCATAACTCAGGACTTCATAACTCAGGACTTCATAACTCAGAACTTCATAACTCAGAACTTCATAACTCAGTACTTCATAACTCAGTACTTCATAACTCAGTACTTCATAACTCAGTACTTCATAACTCAGAATTTCATAACTCAGTACTTCATAACTCAGAACTTCATAACTCAGAACTTCATAACTCAGAACTTCATAACTCAGATCTTCATTACTCAGAACTTCATAACTCAGAACTTCATAGCTAATATCTTCATAACTCAGAACTTCATAACTCAGAACTTCATAACTCAGAACTTCATAACTCAGATCTTCATAACTCAGAACTTCATAACTCAGAACTTCATAGCTAAGATCTTCATAACTCAGAACTTCATAACTCAGAACTTCATAACTACGAACTTCATAACTCAGAACTTCATAACTCAGATCTTCATAACTCAGAACTTCGTAACTCAGAACTTCATAACTCAGATCTTCATAACTCAGAAACTTCATAACTCAGAACTTCATAACTCAGTACTTCATAACTCAGTACTTCATAACTCAGTACTTCATAACTCAGAACTTCATAACTCAGTACTTCATAACTCAGAACTTCATAACTCAGAACTTCATAACTCAGAACTTCATAACTCAGATCTTCATTACTCAGAACTTCATAACTCAGAACTTCATAACTCAGAACTTCATAGCTAAGATCTTCATAACTCAGATCTTCATAACTCAGAACTTCATAACTCAGAACTTCATAACTCAGAACTTCATAACCCAGAACTTCATAACTCAGATCTTCATAACTCAGAACTTCATAGCTAAGATCTTCATAACTCAGAACTTCATAACTCAGAACTTCATAACTCAGAACTTCATATCTCAGAACTTCATAACTCAGAACTTCATAACTCAGAACTTCATAACTCAGAACTTCATAACTCAGTACTTCATAACTCAGAACTTCATAACTCAGAACTTCATGACTCAGTACTTCATAACTCAGAACTTCATAACTCAGTACTTCATAACTCAGAACTTCATAACTCAGAACTTCATAACTCAGAACTTCATAACTCAGATCTTCATAACTCAGAACTTCATAACTCAGGACTTCATAACTCAGGACTTCATAACTCAGAACTTCATAACTCAGAACTTCATAACTCAGTACTTCATAACTCAGAACTTCATAACTCAGAACTTCATAACTCAGTACTTCATAACTCAGTACTTCATAACTCAGTACTTCATAGCTCAGAACTTCATAACTCAGAACTTCTTAACTCAGAACTTCATAACTCAGAACTTCATAACTCAGAACTTCATAACTCAGAACTTCATAACTCAGATCTTCATAACTCAGAACTTCATAACTCAGAACTTCATAACTCAGATCTTCATAACTCAGAGCTTCATAACTCAGAACTTCATAACTCAGAACTTCATAACTCAGTACTTCATAACTCAGTACTTCATAACTCAGTACTTCATAACTCAGAACTTCATAACTCAGTACTTCATAACTCAGAACTTCATAACTCAGAACTTCATAACTCAGAACTTCATAACTCAGAACTTCATAACTCAGAACTTCATAACTCAGAACTTCATAGCTAAGATCTTCATAATTCAGATCTTCATAACTCAGAACTTCATAACTCAGAACTTCATAACTCAGAACTTCATAACTCAGATCTTCATAACTCAGAACTTCATAACTCAGAACTTCATAGCTAAGATCTTCATAACTCAGAACTTCATAACTCAGAACTTCATAACTCAGAACTTCATAACTCAGAACTTCATAACTCAGAACTTCATAACTCAGAACTTCATAACTCAGAACTTCATAACTCAGAACTTCATAGCTAAGATCTTCATAACTCAGATCTTCATAACTCAGAACTTCATAACTCAGAACTTCATAACTCAGAACTTCATAACTCAGATCTTCATAACTCAGATCTTCATAATTCATAACTTCATAACTCAGAACTTCTTAACTCAGTACTTCATAACTCAGTACTTCATAACTCAGTACTTCATAACTCAGTACTTCATAACTCAGAACTTCATAACTCAGATCTTCATAACTCAGATCTTCATAACTCAGATCTTCATAACTCAGAACTTCATAACTCAGATCTTCATAACTCAGATCTTCATAACTAAGAACTTCATAACTCAGAACTTCATAACTCAGTACTTCATAACTCAGTACTTCATAACTCAGTACTTCATAACTCAGAACTTCATAACTCAGTACTTCATAACTCAGAACTTCATAACTCAGAACTTCATAACTCAGAACTTCATAACTCAGAACTTCATAACTCAGAACTTCATAACTCAGAACTTCATTACTCAGAACTTCATAGCTAATATCTTCATAACTCAGATCTTCATAACTCAGAACTTCATAACTCAGAACTTCATTACTCAGAACTTCATAACTCAGTACTTCATAACTCAGTACTTCATAACTCAGTACTTCATAACTCAGAACTTCATAACTCAGAACTTCATAACTCAGTACTTCATAACTCAGAACTTCATAACTCAGGACTTCATAACTCAGGACTTCATAACTCAGAACTTCATAACTCAGAACTTCATAACTCAGTACTTCATAACTCAGTACTTCATAACTCAGTACTTCATAACTCAGTACTTCATAACTCAGAATTTCATAACTCAGTACTTCATAACTCAGAACTTCATAACTCAGAACTTCATAACTCAGAACTTCATAACTCAGATCTTCATTACTCAGAACTTCATAACTCAGAACTTCATAGCTAATATCTTCATAACTCAGAACTTCATAACTCAGAACTTCATAACTCAGAACTTCATAACTCAGATCTTCATAACTCAGAACTTCATAACTCAGAACTTCATAGCTAAGATCTTCATAACTCAGAACTTCATAACTCAGAACTTCATAACTACGAACTTCATAACTCAGAACTTCATAACTCAGATCTTCATAACTCAGAACTTCGTAACTCAGAACTTCATAACTCAGATCTTCATAACTCAGAAACTTCATAACTCAGAACTTCATAACTCAGTACTTCATAACTCAGTACTTCATAACTCAGTACTTCATAACTCAGAACTTCATAACTCAGTACTTCATAACTCAGAACTTCATAACTCAGAACTTCATAACTCAGAACTTCATAACTCAGATCTTCATTACTCAGAACTTCATAACTCAGAACTTCATAACTCAGAACTTCATAGCTAAGATCTTCATAACTCAGATCTTCATAACTCAGAACTTCATAACTCAGAACTTCATAACTCAGAACTTCATAACCCAGAACTTCATAACTCAGATCTTCATAACTCAGAACTTCATAGCTAAGATCTTCATAACTCAGAACTTCATAACTCAGAACTTCATAACTCAGAACTTCATATCTCAGAACTTCATAACTCAGAACTTCATAACTCAGAACTTCATAACTCAGAACTTCATAACTCAGAACTTCATAACTCAGATCTTCATAACTCAGAACTTCATAACTCAGAACTTCATAACTCAGAACTTCATAACTCAGAACTTCATAACTCAGAACTTCATAACTCAGAACTTCATAACTCAGAACTTCATAACTCAGATCTTCATTATTCAGAACTTCATAGCTAAGATCTTCATAACTCAGAACTTCATAACTCAGAACTTCATAACTCAGAACTTCATAACTCAGAACTTCATAACTCAGAACTTCATAACTCAGAACTTCATAACTCAGAACTTCATAACTCAGAACTTCATAACTCAGATCTTCATAACTCAGATCTTCATAACTCAGAACTTCATAACTCAGTACTTCATAACTCAGTACTTCATAACTCAGAACTTCATAACTCAGTACTTCATAACTCAGAACTTCATAACTCAGAACTTCATAACTCAGAACTTCATAACTCAGATCTTCATAACTCAGAACTTCATAACTCAGGACTTCATAACTCAGGACTTCATAACTCAGAACTTCATAACTCAGAACTTCATAACTCAGTACTTCATAACTCAGAACTTCATAACTCAGAACTTCATGACTCAGTACTTCATAACTCAGAACTTCATAACTCAGTACTTCATAACTCAGAACTTCATAACTCAGAACTTCATAACTCAGAACTTCATAACTCAGATCTTCATAACTCAGAACTTCATAACTCAGGACTTCATAACTCAGGACTTCATAACTCAGAACTTCATAACTCAGAACTTCATAACTCAGTACTTCATAACTCAGTACTTCATAACTCAGTACTTCATAACTCAGAACTTCATAACTCAGAACTTCATAACTCAGTACTTCATAACTCAGAACTTCATAACTCAGGACTTCATAACTCAGGACTTCATAACTCAGAACTTCATAACTCAGAACTTCATAACTCAGTACTTCATAACTCAGTACTTCATAACTCAGTACTTCATAGCTCAGAACTTCATAACTCAGAACTTCTTAACTCAGAACTTCATAACTCAGAACTTCATAACTCAGAACTTCATAACTCAGAACTTCATAACTCAGAACTTCATAACTCAGATCTTCATAACTCAGAGCTTCATAACTCAGAACTTCATAACTCAGAACTTCATAACTCAGTACTTCATAACTCAGTACTTCATAACTCAGTACTTCATAACTCAGAACTTCATAACTCAGTACTTCATAACTCAGAACTTCATAACTCAGAACTTCATAACTCAGAACTTCATAACTCAGATCTTCATAACTCAGAACTTCATAACTCAGAACTTCATAACTCAGAACTTCATAGCTAAGATCTTCATAATTCAGATCTTCATAACTCAGAACTTCATACCTCAGAACTTCATAACTCAGAACTTCATAACTCAGATCTTCATAACTCAGAACTTCATAACTCAGAACTTCATAGCTAAGATCTTCATAACTCAGAACTTCATAACTCAGAACTTCATAACTCAGAACTTCATAACTCAGAACTTCATAACTCAGAACTTCATAACTCAGAACTTCATAACTCAGAACTTCATAACTCAGAACTTCATAGCTAAGATCTTCATAACTCAGATCTTCATAACTCAGAACTTCATAACTCAGAACTTCATAACTCAGAACTTCATAACTCAGATCTTCATAACTCAGATCTTCATAATTCATAACTTCATAACTCAGAACTTCTTAACTCAGTACTTCATAACTCAGTACTTCATAACTCAGTACTTCATAACTCAGTACTTCATAACTCAGAACTTCATAACTCAGATCTTCATAACTCAGATCTTCATAACTCAGATCTTCATAACTCAGAACTTCATAACTCAGATCTTCATAACTCAGATCTTCATAACTCAGAACTTCATAACTCAGAACTTCATAACTCAGTACTTCATAACTCAGTACTTCATAACTCAGTACTTCATAACTCAGAACTTCATAACTCAGTACTTCATAACTCAGAACTTCATAACTCAGAACTTCATAACTCAGAACTTCATAACTCAGATCTTCATAACTCAGAACTTCATAACTCAGAACTTCATTACTCAGAACTTCATAGCTAATATCTTCATAACTCAGATCTTCATAACTCAGAACTTCATAACTCAGAACTTCATTACTCAGAACTTCATAACTCAGTACTTCATAACTCAGTACTTCATAACTCAGTACTTCATAACTCAGAACTTCATAACTCAGAACTTCATAACTCAGTACTTCATAACTCAGAACTTCATAACTCAGGACTTCATAACTCAGGACTTCATAACTCAGAACTTCATAACTCAGAACTTCATAACTCAGTACTTCATAACTCAGTACTTCATAACTCAGTACTTCATAACTCAGTACTTCATAACTCAGAATTTCATAACTCAGTACTTCATAACTCAGAACTTCATAACTCAGAACTTCATAACTCAGAACTTCATAACTCAGATCTTCATTACTCAGAACTTCATAACTCAGAACTTCATAGCTAATATCTTCATAACTCAGAACTTCATAACTCAGAACTTCATAACTCAGAACTTCATAACTCAGAACTTCATAACTCAGATCTTCATAACTCAGAACTTCATAACTCAGAACTTCATAGCTAAGATCTTCATAACTCAGAACTTCATAACTCAGAACTTCATAACTACGAACTTCTTAACTCAGAACTTCATAACTCAGATCTTCATAACTCAGAACTTCGTAACTCAGAACTTCATAACTCAGATCTTCATAACTCAGAAACTTCATAACTCAGAACTTCATAACTCAGTACTTCATAACTCAGTACTTCATAACTCAGTACTTCATAACTCAGAACTTCATAACTCAGTACTTCATAACTCAGAACTTCATAACTCAGAACTTCATAACTCAGAACTTCATAACTCAGATCTTCATTACTCAGAACTTCATAACTCAGAACTTCATAACTCAGAACTTCATAGCTAAGATCTTCATAACTCAGATCTTCATAACTCAGAACTTCATAACTCAGAACTTCATAACTCAGAACTTCATAACCCAGAACTTCATAACTCAGATCTTCATAACTCAGAACTTCATAGCTAAGATCTTCATAACTCAGAACTTCATAACTCAGAACTTCATAACTCAGAACTTCATATCTCAGAACTTCATAACTCAGAACTTCATAACTCAGAACTTCATAACTCAGAACTTCATAACTCAGAACTTCATAACTCAGATCTTCATAACTCAGAACTTCATAACTCAGAACTTCATAACTCAGAACTTCATAACTCAGAACTTCATAACTCAGAACTTCATAACTCAGAACTTCATAACTCAGAACTTCATAACTCAGATCTTCATTATTCAGAACTTCATAGCTAAGATCTTCATAACTCAGAACTTCATAACTCAGAACTTCATAACTCAGAACTTCATAACTCAGAACTTCATAACTCAGAACTTCATAACTCAGAACTTCATAACTCAGAACTTCATAACTCAGAACTTCATAACTCAGATCTTCATAACTCAGATCTTCATAACTCAGAACTTAATAACTCAGAACTTCATAACTCAGAACTTCATAACTCAGATCTTCATAACTCAGTACTTCATAACTCAGAACTTCATAACTCAGAACTTCTTAACTCAGTACTTCATAACTCAATACTTCATAACTCAGTACTTCATAACTCAGAACTTCATAACTCAGAACTTCATAACTCAGATCTTCATAACTCAGAACTTCATAACTCAGATCTTCATAACTCAGAACTTCATAACTCAGAACTTCATAACTCAGATCTTCATAACTCAGATCTTCATAACTCAGAACTTCATAACTCAGAACTTCATAACTCAGATCTTCATAACTCAGATCTTCATAACTCAGTACTTCATAACTCAGTACTTCATAACTCAGTACTTCATAACTCAGAACTTCATAACTCAGAACTTCATAACTCAGAACTTCATAACTCAGAACTTCATAACTCAGAACTTCATAACTCAGAACTTCATAACTCAGAACTTCATAGCTAAGATCTTCATAACTCAGATCTTCATAACTCAGAACTTCATAACTCAGAACTTCATAACTCAGAACTTCATAACTCAAAACTTCATAACTCAGATCTTCATAACTCAGATCTTCATAACTCAGAACTTCATAGCTAAGATCTTCATAACTCAGAACTTCATAACTCAGAACTTCATAACTCAGAACTTCATAACTCAGAACTTCATAACTCAGAACTTCATAACTCAGAACTTCATAACTCAGAACTTCATAACTCAGAACTTCATAACTCAGAACTTCATAACTCAGAACTTCATAACTCAGATCTTCATAACTCAGAACTTCATAACTCAGAACTTCATAGCTAAGATCTTCATAACTCAGTACTTCATAACTCAGAACTTCATAACTCAGAACTTCATAACTCAGAACTTCATAACTCAGATCTTCATAACTCAGAACTTCATAACTCAGAATTTCTCAACTCAGATCTTCATAACTCAGATCTTCATAACTCAGATCTTCATAACTCAGAACTTCATAACTCAGAATTTCTTAACTCAGATCTTCATAACTCAGATCTTTATAACTCAGATCTTCATAACTCAGTACTTCATAACTCAGTACTTCATAACTCAGTACTTCATAACTCAGTACTTCATAACTCAGAATTTCATAACTCAGTACTTCATAACTCAGAACTTCATAACTCAGAACTTCATAACTCAGAACTCCATAACTCAGATCTTCATTACTCAGAACTTCATAACTCAGAACTTCATAGCTAAGATCTTCATAACTCAGAACTTCATAACTCAGAACTTCATAACTCAGAACTTCATAACTCAGAACTTCATAACTCAGATCTTCATAACTCAGAACTTCATAACTCAGAACTTCATAGCTAAGATCTTCATAACTCAGAACTTCATAACTCAGAACTTCATAACTACGAATTTCATAACTCAGAACTTCATAACTCAGATCTTCATAACTCAGAACTTCGTAACTCAGAACTTCATAACTCAGAACTTCATAACTCAGAAACTTCATAACTCAGAACTTCATAACTCAGTACTTCATAACTCAGTACTTCATAACTCAGTACTTCATAACTCAGAACTTCATAACTCAGTACTTCATAACTCAGAACTTCATAACTCAGAACTTCATAACTCAGAACTTCATAACTCAGATCTTCATTACTCAGAACTTCATAACTCAGAACTTCATAACTCAGAACTTCATAGCTAAGATCTTCATAACTCAGATCTTCATAACTCAGAACTTCATAACTCAGAACTTCATAACTCAGAACTTCATAACTCAGATCTTCATAACTCAGATCTTCATAACTCAGAACTTCATAGCTAAGATCTTCATAACTCAGAACTTCATAACTCAGAACTTCATAACTCAGAACTTCATAACTCAGAACTTCATAACTCAGAACTTCATAACTCAGAACTTCATAACTCAGAACTTCATAACTCAGATCTTCATAACTCAGAACTTCATAACTCAGAACTTCATAGCTAAGATCTTCATAACTCAGATCTTCATAACTCAGAACTTCATAACTCAGAACTTTTTAACTCAGTACTTCATAACTCAATACTTCATAACTCAGTACTTCATAACTCAGAACTTCATAACTCAGAACTTCATAACTCAGATCTTCATAACTCAGAACTTCATAACTCAGATCTTCATAACTCAGAACTTCATAACTCAGAACTTCATAACTCAGATCTTCATAACTCAGAGCTTCATAACTCAGAACTTCATAACTCAGAACTTCATAACTCAGATCTTCATAACTCAGATCTTTATAACTCAGTACTTCATAACTCAGAACTTCATAACTCAGTACTTCATAACTCAGAACTTCATAACTCAGAACTTCATAACTCAGAACTTCATAACTCAGAACTTCATAACTCAGAACTTCATAACTCAGAACTTCATAGCTAAGATCTTCATAACTCAGATCTTCATAACTCAGAACTTCATAACTTCATAACTCAGAACTTCATAACTCAGATCTTCATAACTCAGGACTTCATAACTCAGAACTTCATAGCTAAGATCTTCATAACTCAGAACTTCATAACTCAGAACTTCATAACTCAGAACTTCATAACTCAGAACTTCATAACTCAGAACTTCATAACTCAGAACTTCATAACTCAGAACTTCATAACTCAGATCTTCATAACTCAGAACTTCATAACTCAGAACTTCATAGCTAAGATCTTCATAACTCAGTACTTCATAACTCAGAACTTCATAACTCAGAACTTCATAACTCAGAACTTCATAACTCAGAACTTCATAACTCAGATCTTCATAACTCAGATCTTCATAACTCAGAACTTCATAACTCAGAACTTCTCAACTCAGATCTTCATAACTCAGATCTTCATAACTCAGATCTTCATAACTCAGAACTTCATAACTCAGAATTTCTTAACTCAGATCTTCATAACTCAGATCTTCATAACTCAGATCTTCATAACTCAGAACTTCATAACTCAGAACTTCTTAACTCAGATCTTCATAACTCAGTACTTCATAACTCAGTACTTCATAACTCAGAACTTCATAACTCAGAACTTCATAACTCAGTACTTCATAACTCAGAACTTCATAACTCAGAACTTCATAACTCAGAACTTCATAACTCAGAACTTCATAACTCAGAACTTCATAACTCAGAACTTCATAACTCAGAACTTCATAACTCAGAACTTCATAACTCAGAACTTCATAACTCAGATCTTCATAACTCAGAACTTCATAACTCAGAACTTCATAACTCAGAACTTCTTAACTCAGAACTTCTTAACTCAGTACTTCATAACTCAGTACTTCATAACTCAGAACTTCATAACTCAGAACTTCATAACTCAGAACTTCATAACTCAGAACTTCATAACTCAGATCTTCATAACTCAGATCTTCATAACTCAGAACTTCATAACTCAGAACTTCTTAACTCAGATCTTCATAACTCAGTACTTCATAACTCAGTACTTCATAACTCAGAACTTCATAACTCAGAACTTCATAACTCAGAACTTCATAACTCAGAACTTCATAACTCAGATCTTCATAACTCAGAACTTCATAACTCAGAACTTCATAACTCAGAACTTCATAACTCAGAACTTCATAACTCAGAACTTCATGACTCAGAACTTCATAACTCAGAACTTCATAACTCAGAACTTCATAACTCAGAACTTCATAACTCAGAACTTCATAACTCAGAACTTCATAACTCAGAACTTCATAACTCAGAACTTCATAACTCAGAACTTCATGACTCAGAACTTCATAACTCAGAACTTCATAACTCAGAACTTCATAACTCAGAACTTCATAACTCAGAACTTCATAACTCAGATCTTCATAACTCAGAACTTCATAACTCAGAACTTCATAACTCAGAACTTCATAACTCAGAACTTCATAACTCAGAACTTCATGACTCAGAACTTCATAACTCAGAACTTCATAACTCAGAACTTCATAACTCAGAACTTCATAACTCAGAACTTCATAACTCAGAACTTCATAACTCAGAACTTCATAACTCAGAACTTCATAACTCAGAACTTCATGACTCAGAACTTCATAACTCAGAACTTCATAACTCAGAACTTCATAACTCAGGACTTCATAACTCAGGAGTTTTACTTTATACAGCTCATCATACTGAACACTCCACAACTACTGGGAAGGTCTACACCAGTCAGGACCAACCATCGTCTGCTTTCAACGGCGATTTTAATCTATGTTAAAAAATTAAATATCTATTTGATAATTATTCCGACATAATTTAATTATCATCAATTTAAATCTCAAATATAGTTTATCGTCTTTCGTCGGATATTCTCGATAAAATATCCTGCTGATAATATCTAAAATATGATATGTCATAAGATAATGCGATAATATTCACGCTAATTACCTTCGCAGAATGCGGGAAGGTTATATTATTGACGGCATTTATTTATTTATAACTCAAAAAGTATTAAACCATATTGCATGAAACTTGGTTAGACGATTGGAAACCATTTTGTCAGATTTTGGGAACGATCGGGTCAAAAGTCAAAGATCAAGGTCAAGGCCATTTATAACTCAATGACTCAAAAAGAATTCAACCAAATTGTCTGAAATTTGATGGGACGATTGGACAATGTCCACGAACCATCTGGTAAAATTTTGGGAGCGATCCGGTCAAAGGTCAAGGTCATTTATATCTCAATAACTCAAAAAGTGTTGAACCATATTACATGAAATTTGGTGGGACGATTGGTCACTATCCAGTCACCAGTTTATTAGATTTTGGTAGCAAACACATAAGCGGCGGCGAAGTATGCGCTCTACCGAGTACACGTAATCTAGTTGACAATATGAAACGATATTCTGACTATCAGTAAACCGACTGGGATGTACTCGACTACTCGTGAACATTAAAGAGAGATGTGCATTGTGTGTGGGTCAATATATGACCAACTGTTTGCGGTTAAAATTTTCATAACAAGTTGCTGCGATATGACATAAGTTGGGGCAACAAAATATGATCAATAATGAATATTGTCTGAGTATTAATATTGTTATTTGGGTTTTTAATATCATTATATCAAGTTTTATAGTGGAATAATGAATTGTGTTTAGACCGAAAGAAAGATCGTCCTACCAAGATATATTCCGAATTTATGTTGACTATGTTAAATCTATCTCAAATGACAAATTTAATTTATATTTCAATTCTATGAAGATTTAACAACTTTAAATTAATATGAAATTCGAAACATTGAAGTCTTAATTTACTTTGTTATGTCCATTGCCAAATTGAAAGTTAAGTTATTCAATAAATTGAATCTTAATTCACTAAATTTGACAATTCATTCACTATCGTTGCTATTTTTCATCTCTTCTTCTTTGATAATTTGTTCTCATCAGCCTCGATATTACCTCAGTCTATTATTTGTGTCACATCAAATAACAAGTAAATCTGTTAATATTTGATGCAATAAATAAGGTGAATAATCACAGCCTCGGGACTCAGAGGAATCAAAGGAAAATGGCTTGCAGAAGCGAGTGTGTAATCAGCTGCGAGATTATATTATTAACACTATAAATATTAACACTAATAAAGGAGATAGATGAGAAATTGGAGGGAAATAAGGAAAAAGGATCTATCTAGCATTTGTGAGTGAATTATCAATTTGTAGATTGAGGAAAATTATAATAATTACACTCAGAGAAATTCTGATGCACCCAAGTGTTTCGAATTCACTCTATGGCTTTGTTTATAAAGCGAGACACTAAAGTGCATCAGTTTGATGCACTTTAGTGTCTTAGCTATAAGTTTGTTTAAATGATGAGTAAATTATTGAGAAAAGAAAACTTTCTTCATCATTTTCACTAACTTATAGCTAAGACATTAAAGTGCATCGAACTGAGGCACTTTAGTGCATCCAAACTATAGTTTGATGCACTAAAGTGTCTCGCTTTAGAGACAAAGCCATAAGGTGAACTCGAAACCCTTGGGTGCATCAGTTGGAGTCGTTTATTTTCCTCAGTGTAGCAACAGATATATAGCTCCTTTATTGGCTTTTCTTAATAATTACAATTTGTCATGTCATTCTATATTGTTTTTATTTTTATAATATTTTTTTTATCGTTAAACATCAACATTCAAAAATAGCATTTGGGATTTTTATCGGGAATATCTGACGAAAGACTCTTTATCAAATCGTTTATCGTCGCAGATAGAAAGTCTTTTTGTCATCGATTAATTATAATCGCCTATCCTATAGGCAGACGATAATTTATCAACTGGGTATCTAGCTTTAGGTATATGGCAGAGTATTTTTAGATTATTTTTATAAGTATAATCACCAGGGCTGAGGCAATATACTCTTAAAATCATATATCCCAAGAATATCATAGACGAAACGAAATGAAAGGGTATCGAGTACTATATGCATACCGCTGGTGTAGAACAATTCAATAGAGTTTAATTCTCTCCGTCTAAAATATATTCGGGATCTATGATTTTAAGAGCATATTGTCCCAGCCCTATTAATCAAGTTTCGTTGTAAACAGCCGACTCTATCCCGTGAAATAACGTTACTCTTCTATTGTGAAGAGTGATAATACTGTTAAAAACTGTCAGTAAGCATATATATCATTTTTCATATATCTATTTCATATAATTATAGCTTGATCTTTTTGACAAATAGATTTATATTTTTATCGAAACATTTCTATTTTACATGAATATCCCATTGTGACATAGTAAATATGGCGAAGTAGCTGTTTCATTTTTGGTACCCTATAATTTTCCATCCTTAAAGGCATTAGGATGATCACCTCTCTGAGCAAAATATACGAGTACATAAACGCTCGAGTAAATCCCGTAACAATGTGATGCAGGCGTTAAAGGTGCATACAGTCGAAAAAAGACATTCGTTTGAGTTATGGGGCAGTTAGTCGAATCCTTCATAGGGCCTGAAATGCATTTCTAGATGAAATGCATACTAAAACTCTAAACAGCTTAATTTTATTACAATACGGAAAGAAAGAGCTTGGTAAAGTGCAGTTAGATGAGTTATATATTCTCATTAATTCATTTTATTTTGAATAAAATATTTAACTAAATAATATCTCGTTTAATGTGTTTGAGTATTCAATTTTCTATCTACAATGACAGAAATGAACAATATATCAATTTAATACAATTGTAAATCAGAGCAGTAACATTGCAGGCTAACTGTGTGCCTCCTGCTATGGTCACTAGTCAGTAGTCAGCCTGTACATGTGTGACGATTTGGATTTTAGTTAGTTTCCTATTTTAAATGGTAAATGGATATACTTACTACATAATATCCTATAGTGATAAATAACATAAATAATGAAACTATGAAATTTTTCATAGTTTCATACGAACTAATGAAGTGATCCGAACTCTGTCATCTTTAAAATATTCCATAGAGTAAAAAAAAACAAGAAAAAAAATATAATTTTAAATAAAGTGAATTTAAATGATTGAATCAAATTTATTAATTAAATAAGGGCTTGAATTTAAATTCTTTTTGTTATCTTTTTTATAATTGTAGGCCTCATGAATGAATAAATATATATTTTAATTTAATTTCCTTTTATAAAGTAATTCAATTATTCCTACATCGCTATCAATTTGAATGTGTGAATTAAATAATAAAATTGTACAATTTTTTTTTCAACCAATATATATTGTCAATTCGTCAATGTAACATCAAAGTCGAAAACATCCCATACCATATATCGCTTGCAGTCAATATTCACACCATATTTCCAAATAAAATTCAATTTAGGAATTGAAAAGACTTTCCTTTTGATACGGTAACGAACTGCGTCTGTCAATTATTTAGATTAGTCAAATCAGTTTTTAGTGACGCTTCTCCGTGGCTATTCACACCAAAACCAATCTAGCGACAATACCTGTTAGAGGAACTGAATTAGTGCAGGCATTTCTACATACAGTGTGAGTGAAAATATACGTTTTTAAAGTTATAAAGTAACATTTTTCAGTAATAGCATAAAATGTAATCTTTAGTACCGAAATATATGTATATAACAGTGCAAATGAATAAACTTTAGATTGAATGTGCAAAATTATTTTACTGAATTTTATATTATAGGCATAGAAAAAATAAAGAAATACCACAGAAAATAAAGAAAATTTTTCAATTTACTAGTACCTATAATTTTTATTTTATCCATTACATTATATTTCATTTTCCTTCACTTTATAAATCAATACTCAAATATCAGAGGAATAGTATCATAATTCAACTAGCTTGCATGGTTTCACAGACAATATGGTGGGACCAAAGAAGAACAGGTATGGTATCATTGTTCGCACCTTAATTTGTTTTCCTGCTGGGTCGTGCTGCTATTATAACTTTATCTGTTATGGTATCAATCATCTGGAAAAGAAATACAGTAACCATAAGTTGGTGTTCGAATCATAGGGACATACGAATCACGTTATTCTTTCATCTTTGCCAATAGAACAGGAGAGTCCATTAGCAAATTAGAACTGTGGACTTCACTTCACGCCTCTAATCTCATTGTGGATGATTATAGGAATGTGATAGAGGAAACGGAATGAGTGATTGAAACATGATCTGGTGGAGCTAATTAAAAATGGTTGACAAATTCTACTAATTATAACTATTTTGTGTATCTTTTTTTCAATCTTGAAGGCGTATATTTTCTCTAATACTGCCAAATGATATTATTGTCTGGATTTATATAATTTATTATAATATATCTATTTTCATTTCTGACAGTGAATCAGTTTCATTTATACGATATTTAGCGCAATTCCATCATCAATCAAAACAATCAGAGCATTCAATGATGAAGTATTAGAATGAAGCAAAAGAGAAGACGAGTGAGAGTTTCCATGTCAGTGCTAAGGAAGTCATCCATTCCGTATGTTCATCCCATCAAACAGTAGACTAGAAAATATATTTTCGATTCTTAAATGAGGATTTACTAAATTCATCGTTAATATCGCCATTTATATTTGATTTACTGCCAGTAGTAATAATAATATCCAATTATCTATATTATTTATTCCCGATATAAAATAAAGATTGTGATATTTTGAAGTGAATTTAATGACTATTGTTCGGAAATTTATTGGAATTACTAAGAGAAATGAGTTTAGGTGAACCTAATTTTGGAATTGATCAATTTTTGGTATAATCCGAATATTCGCATATAATATAGCAGCAATGATCTTCCAATAACACTAGGTAATTAAATATGATAATCGTGGCCTCATTAAAAATAATACAGCAGCCTATCATAGTTAGTTTATTATTTCATTGGGATATCTTTATTTGGTGATGGATAAAGAAAAGTAGGACTTATCGCCATTGCTATTCAATAACCGACTGCACTCCCCTTTAACCACAGGGAGTATAATTACCTTTCTAATCACCAGAAGATGGCCTGTGACCCTATAACTCTCCATTGAACAACTGACTTCTGCAAAAAAACACCAGCAATTGGGAATATTATGTGATCTAATGAAACATTTAGGTAATGCGATGGGACACTTGCGCCTTAATGATGTTATTAAACACCATTATGTGACTCTGCTCATAGATAATTGGCATTGAAGAATATATATGTGGAAATAGCTAGGAGGTACGGAAGCCTTTTAATAATAATGAAGGAAGTTCGAAATTCGGCCAAACAGGTAGAAAATGAGCTCTTGCATATGATCCTTAGCTAGCAAATAAAGTTTTTTGATGAGAACACGATTTACGTATAGAATTGCGAAAATTTGGCATTAAATAGTCTGCTACTCTAACAGAATTTCAAACTTCCTTCAAAATTAAGACAATATATAAACGTACTATGATATTTTTTTTGGAAATCAAAATTAGAGATCTACTTATAGTCATTGAATGTAGAACTATGGAATAAATCTGAATAGTCGTAAACTAAGACCATTAGATTATTTAATTTATCCTTACTGAAAGATATGAAAAACATATTTCCAATCAGGGTCTCTTAGGTGTCCAATCCTAATACCCTCGAGTGAAAGAGGGAATTAATTCGCTAAAACCTCGCCTGATGATATTTGAATGTGTGATAGAGAATGAGACTGACCAGTGGTCAGCAGCATCTATTGTCAGGGGATTGCTTTTGATGGGCAGTAGAGCGCTACTGATTACACAGAGGGTTAGGAACTACTAACTAGCCGATAGGAGAAGGGAGGGAGGGAAATAATTTTACCAGAAATTAATGAAAGAGCTGAGTCAGTGGACTTAATTCCACAAGTTTCGCAAATTGTTTATTCTCATTATTGATAGAAAAGTGCGAGACTATTCGTTTAATATTAGTTATTTTTATTTTTATCTTAAATATTCAACGATGATAAGACCGTGTTATTTCCTAGTATTATCAAATATATTAAAATAATTCTTGCTTGAAGTTTGAAATTTTATAATTTGAATTTTAATAACCAGTTATTGGATTTTCAAATTAACACATACTAATTATGATTTTTTTTTATTATACACTAACTCTATGGATTTAAGATCTTCAATTGTGCATTTAAATATTTTCATCTCCATATTATGAATCACAGAACGGTTAAATCATGTTTCAAAAATCAGAAATGCTTACGATGTAATAAAGCTATTCCAGCTGAGTATGTAATTCCCATTCCAAAGAATGGTTCTCAAAGTAGCATTTCAATCTGTCTGTTTGTCACAGGCTCTTTTATGTGGGCACATTTCTACCTAACAGTTCCACTTGCCTTCACTTTAATGAGTCACAAAGAAGAGTAACTGTTGGCGTAAAGTGAGTAGAATGTGCTGACGATTCTAAAGCTTCAGTGACTCATGAGTGTTAGGATATGAAGAGTTACAGGTACTTTTATGGATGGTAATATATACCCTGTAACGACTATTACCATTGCTTTCTGTTCCATTATTGTCTCGTCTATCATTAAATGTTGTGATGCATTTTCAAAGTTTCTTAATTTTGTAGCGTTCACTGTGATATTACTGCAAGAAAAAAATTAAATCATTTACCCAGATAAAAAATTATAATTGATGATAAAAGATCTGCTATATATAAATAACGGCGATAAATCAATCAATAGGATTATAACTATTTATCGTAATTTAGAATAATAGTCAATTAATCTGCCTATATTAGAAATTTCCTCACTGGATAGGGAATAATAATTCCCGATATTATTAATTTATTCAAGCTTCTAAATTTTGTAAAAACATATTTATTACTTTGGAAATATGAATAGTTTTAGTGAAAATTGATTATTACAACTTTAAAATATTCGGTAAATATTTCATAATTAGGAAGGGGATATTTGGATCGGTTCCTAGTTCCCGTCCCTAAATGAAATAGGGACGTGAACTAGGAATTTACCAAATATTCGAATAGTGTGAATCAATAGTGAATCTAAAATAGTGAATCAATCTGTGGTTCTATCATACAATTTTGAGGTGATTGCTCAATAGTTGCAGAACAATCAAATTTGGATTTGATCTCGTACCATCATAACGGACAATATTGTCTGAAAGCCATCTTTTGTATTATGGGATCGTAACTTGAAATTAAATGCTCCATCATCAGAGCCTCTCTTCTCCAACTAAACATTTGATGTTGACATATTATAAGTTATTAGATCTTTGGCTGTTTACTGTCTATACAGCAGAGTTGTTTGGCTCCTTATGATGTTTTTATGAGTAACATCGTTAAATCCTTTCCATGTCCTACGGAGAAAGCAATTACGTGAAATGGTCATAGCGAAGGATGAGATGTAATCCTCACATGAAACGATTCCTATATCGTCTTTCATGCAATTAAAGGTTTAAAATAGTACACTTGCTTATTGCGATCATGTTAATAAATGCTATGTTAAGAATTAATGTCTGTGTTAGATAATCCGTTTGAATTCGAATGTGTAGCTATAAAAGAACTTTTTAAATTGATTTAAAATTAATAAAATACTTTTTAATCCAATACTTTTTCTTGTACTCTTAGATATTCTATTAATATTGCATATGTAGTTTTCTTCCAAAACTGGAGATTTTATGGAATGGTTAAAATTTAGAATTATAGATATTGGGACGCATATACCAAGGATTGAAATATAATAGTATAAATTACAAACAGATTTTAATTAGGACCGAATGGGAATACTCTATTCAATATATGTTTCATTTTAAAAATCTGCTTATATTGAATACCTTATGATACAGAACTATAGATCACCCATTTCTATCATATGATACATAACAATAATATTTGAACACTAGCTCTATAGATGTCCTTTTCCCCAACCTTAACAATTTCAACACCAATGGAAGGTCACGTTCAAATGTCAATTTGACTTAAAATAATTACATGCAATGTAAGTGATCTTCCCTGCTATAGTGAGTGAATAAATTAACTATATACCTTGATTAACTGAGAGATATTATACAAAAACACTATACATTTCGATAAGCTTCCCTTTCGTTGATTGCATTTGTTATGCTATATGACTAATAGAGGGAAATGTTCATTATACTATTTTATTTTGATGTGATAGTAATTCACGAAGATATCCAGTCGGAAAACTACGATCACCCATCGTCGGCGATTAAAATCGATGATACAACGACGATAAATATACACAGTTTTTAATTCAAAACCCGAAAAGTTTCATGTGCAACTTTGTATGTGTAAACAATATGTTTTTTTTGTAACTATTGTGTCATTTTTTTATTCAATAAAGATTCTAATTCTCAACTGTAGATCCCAACATTTATCTGATCCATTTAGATTTGTTTTCTTCTTAATCATTCATTTTATGATGACAATATATTTTTAAGTGTGCCGAATACTACTAACATTTAAAGCAATTTAAAATGCAATTATTCATGAATAGTTTTCCAATTTGGGATAAAGTAAACAATTAATAGAAATTATTCCAGTAGGAACTTTCAAAAGGGAATTCTTATTCATAACATTTCGTGATTTATTTTTCAAGAACTTACTAGTCAAAAGTGTAAAGATTTTAGGATCAAACGCTGTTCTTTATAATTAAAGTTTCTTTGGTTACTTTTCTATTCATTAGAATGAAAGTGTTTGTTTGACTGTTCAAACTACTGTTGACATCGCTCTCCACTACTTAATGAAATCAACACAGTGAGATTTTGTCCGCCACAAAACAGCTCAGAACTCATTATAAAAAGATTTACTTTGATCTTTTACCAGAGATGAAAAGTGTGTGAAATAACTTACGCGTATGTGTTCTTTCTACAGTTGAGCTGTAATTTCCTTTTGAAATCTGATTTACTATTGTTATTATCGGATAAACTTAAAGATTGCAATTAGGAATAATTTAATTTTATGTAGCTATATTAGTATTAAATGTAATTTATATAATTTGCAAAATCTTCGAGTATGAGTTTTCATATTCGTGTGTATCAATATTGAATTAAAAGGACAATGTGTTGTTGTCTCAAACCAGGAAGTTCTACATTATATATCGTACCAAAATCTCTTTTTTCCCCTTCTCTGTAAATATTATATTCTTTTTTTTTTTAATAAATATATATGGTCTTTTTTAAAAAAATACCTCTATTTGTAATTACAATATATTTCAAAACAAATTAGTATAAAAAATGAAAACAACTATCATTTCGAATTTAATACGGTATAATTTGAAATAAAGAACAAGTAGTAACATATTCGTTCATAAAATCGAATAACTTCAAACATTTTATCGACATAGACGATATGAAAATAACAATTTTACCGTCAAACGTCTCATTTTTATCACTCGTTATCCAGGAGGATGATGGAAGATGAAGAAATATGGAAAAACGAATCCAGGATACACTCCAATTAGGTTTTACGATCGTAGTCTTTATTTTCTCGTATTACAACCATGTCATTTTATGCGCAGATTATAGGAACCTTTTTAAAAATTTATGCTGCATTATATCACCAATTTGAAAAATAAAAACTTACTATATAGTCACAATTTCTAAATTTATTGCATTTAATGTCAATTTATACTATGTATAATGAGAGAAACTTGCATCAGTGTGTCTGTCAAATTAACCTAATAATAGGCTTGGCAAATAAATGTTAACATGGATTCGAAATTACTCTGGTACTAGTGAACTTTCCCGTTAAAAATAACTGGTCTTCAATATTGATATCTTACCCGTTGTTAGGTTACTTTTAATGAATTCAATTAACCTTAAATTTTCTGCATAGTCTAATTTATTTGATAGATAAAATACATACATTTAGAAATATAATAAAAAAAGGGGAATTTAAATATCAAGTCAATATATTCCCATGTGTATCATAGTTACATTCTTTAGGTTTATTACCCGTAGTGTAAAAGCGAACACCAAATAAATAAATAAACACACTACGGGTATTATTAGGATAGATAAGTTGAATAATTCATTTCAATATTTGAATAGAAAGCCAAGTAAGGTAAGGGACCTATCTAACATTTCTAATCAGAGTCGAAGTGGTACGTAATTATTTTACCCTATTTACCTTCTAGTTTAACTTTATTTTATTCAGCTAATTATATTCGAAAAAATAGAACCAAAGAAAATCATCACAAAAATTGAGCTTTTATCAGTATATCATAAAATTTATATAAGAAATGATGTCAAATTGTTCTCACAAATGCACTAGTTATTATAGAACAAACAATTTAAGAGTTTTTCACCTGCATAATTCCCTTCGTTTTTTCTATTATTATTGTCATTTTGCTCATTTTGAGTATTTGAATACATGGGAAGTAATGGCAGATTCCATCATTTATATAATTACGAAATTGCTATTCTCGCTGAACATTATTTTACAAGTATGAGGCTTGGTTAATTTTATTCCTCCCTTAGTTTTATAATTAATTGCAACAATTGTTAATATTTTGTTATTTTTTCATGTAGCTGTTAAACTAAATATAATTCACTTTTAATAATAAACTAAATTTATATATCAAAATAACGTCCTAAATCAATAATATATACTAATTGAATTTATTTAGTAATAATATTTAATCTCAATAAATTTGTCCTATTTTTTCAAGAAAAGGCTCTTTAGTTCTTCGTATCTTTAGGAAACACACTCTATTAATATAAGTTCTTCCTTATTTTGGTGTAACATTTAATATGACATTTTACAACATTACAAAAATGTTATAAAAAGAATCTTCGTATCTGATGAGCGCATATAGTGACTACTGATTAAACCATACAAAATTCACACTAAAAACCCTTAACATTAAAGCATAGGTCTATAGAAGTGAAGGGGTAGAAACAAACCATATGTTCCAGTATGAATCGATTCCTCTAACATGGTATTTAAATGGATAAAAATAAGTCTACGGAAATCGAATGACATTTTTATTACAAGATTTTTTCCCACACATTCGTTCCCGTTGGTATATCTAATTTAACTCGTGGAAAAAAATTAACCCAGACTCAACCCTTCGGACAATATTTTCAAATTGTGAAGGTATTAAATCTCACCGTATAATATCACAACATCGTTGATAGATTGAATTATTTTTAGATATAAAATATATTGCGATGGGATTTCATTGATTGTCGTGGATTGATGATCTCCTTATCATCGATATAATAAGCAGTCGAAAGACGTCGACTGACAATTCTAATTCTAATTTGGTGACTGTCAAGCTTTATGGATAAATAAAAAAATACAACTATCACCCTATTGCTGATATTATTTCTGTTTTGCTCATTTTCTCACCTTTACCCTGAATTCTTTACGCTATTTTCGCACAATGTTGTGTTAGTGAAAAACGTTAAAAACTTCTCTAAAGAGTTACGCTCTTATGATAATCAATTTACAGTAATAGTTAGATAAATGGTATAATGGTTCTGGGTAAATTGCTCGAAAACAATTGCTAGAAAGACAATTGCTCGAAAACAATTGCTAGAAAGACAATTGCTCGAAAACAATTGCTAGAAAGACAATTGCTCGAAAACAATTGCTAGAAAGACAATTGCTCGAAAACAATTGCTAGAAAGACAATTGCTCGAAAACAATTGCTAGAAAGACAATTGCTCGAAAACAATTGCTAGAAAGACAATTGCTCGAAAACAATTGCTAGAAAGACAATTGCTCGAAAACAATTGCTAGAAAGACAATTGCTCGAAAACAATTGCTCTAAAACAATTGCTCGAAAGATAATTGCTCTAAAACAATTGCTCGAAAACAATTGCTCGAAAACAATTGCTAGAAAGACAATTGCTCGAAAACAATTGCTCGAAAGATAATTGCTCTAAAACAATTGCTCGAAAAACAATTGCTCGAAAACAATTGCTAGAAAGACAATTGCTCGAAAACAATTGCTAGAAAGACAATTGCTCGAAAACAATTGCTCTAAAACAATTGCTCGAAAGATAATTGCTCTAAAACAATTGCTCGAAAACAATTGCTCGAAAACAATTGCTAGAAAGACAATTGCTCGAAAACAATTGCTCGAAAGATAATTGCTCTAAAACAATTGCTCGAAAAACAATTGCTCGAAAACAATTGCTCGAAAGATAATTGCTCGAAAACAATTGCTAGAAAGACAATTGCTCGAAAACAATTGCTCGAAAGATAATTGCTCTAAAACAATTGCTCGAAAAACAATTGCTCGAAAACAATTGCTAGAAAGACAATTGCTCGAAAACAATTGCTCGAAAGATAATTGCTCTAAAACAATTGCTCGAAAAACAATTGCTCGAAAACAATTGCTCGAAAGATAATTGCTCGAAAACAATTGCTAGAAAGACAATTGCTCGAAAACAATTGCTCGAAAGATAATTGCTCTAAAACAATTGCTCGAAAAACAAATACTCGAATGAACAATTGCTCGAATGAACAATTGATCGAATGAACAATTGCTCGAATCATCAAATTGCTCGAATGAACAAAATTGCTCGAATTATGAAATTGCACACTTTTCGATTTCATAAAAGTCAGTTATTCTTGAAGTGGAGCTGCACCTAACAATCCTTGTTTCTTTCTAATAATTGATCAATAATCATTCTATAAATGATTTTAACTATTACTCATTCAGCATAATCTTTTTTTAGACTGTTTGTGTCATCTCGTATGTAACGTGTGAATTGGAATCATGTGGTGAATCAGTACTATGCATGTTTTTTTTATCATAAAACCCGAAATTTTTTGTAGATTTATTTAAACTCTGCCATAACTTTGAGTTATTTCACCTATTGAGATGCCACGTACAGATAGGCTAGTAATAAATGAATCTACAATTTTTTTCGGGTTTTATGATAAAAAAAACATGAATAGTACTGATTCACCACATGATTCCAATTCAAATGTTACATACGAGATGACACAAACGGTCTAAAAAAGATTATGTAGAATGAGTAATAATTTAAATCATTTATAGAATGATTACTGATCAATTTGATGATTCGAGTAATTGATCATTCGATCAATTGTTCATTCGAGCAAATGTTTTTCGAGCAATTGTTTTCGAGCAATTTACCGGCTACCATGCTATAATATGCAAAATAATGTATTATTACTATATTAAACAAGTAAATAAATTAGATCAAACTGGTAACTTGTAAAATGTTCTCCAGGCCTTCTCTCCACATCATCAAAATACAAATTAAGAATCACACGAAAAATGTTTAAAACATGCAACATTCTGCAAAGTGAAATAAATTTATTTTAATTTATCACCCGTTTTATTTCATCAAATAATTATATTTTCCAGCGGTTCAGTTCTAACTTTTCTTTCCACTCAAGGGACCTGAATCCCTTTTTAATAAACACTCCATTAGCCTCAGTTCGAATTGTCTAAGCTGCTTACTGGCAGAAAACTCTCGCCAGATATTTTACTCTGAAGACTCCAATCTTGTCTCTGAGGAGTTGGGGCTGACTGTTTTGGGGGAAAAAATTACTATGGAGAGGCGGGGAAGAAATTAATGAGAGAATTTAGTAACTGAAATATTCTATTTGGTGAATTGTAATTAATTAATCTCCCTGAGGAGAGATATAATGCAATTTGCTTTCTCTGATAGTACATCATCACAGTGACTCTTTTCACTGATAGTACATCATCACAGTGACTCTTTTCACTGATAGTACATCATCACAGTGACTCTTTTATCTGATAGTACATCATCACAGTGACTCTTTTCTCTGATAGTACATCATCACAGTGACTCTTTTCTCTGATAGTACATCATCACAGTGACTCTTTTCACTGATAGTACATCATCACAGTGACTCTTTTCACTGATAGTACATCATCACAGTGACTCTTTTATCTGATAGTACATCATCACAGTGACTCTTTTCTCTGATAGTACATCATCACAGTGACTCTTTTCTCTGATAGTACATCATCACAGTGACTCTTTTCACTGATAGTACATCATCACAGTGACTCTTTTCACTGATAGTACATCATCACAGTGACTCTTTTATCTGATAGTACATCATCACAGTGACTCTTTTCACTGATAGTACATCATCACAGTGACTCTTTTATCTGATAGTACATCATCACAGTGACTCTTTTCTCTGATAGTACATCATCACAGTGACTCTTTTCTCTGATAGTACATCATCACAGTGACTCTTTTCTCTGATAGTATATCATCACAGTGACTCTTTTTTCTGATAGTACATCATCACAGTGACTCTTTTCTCTGATAGTACATCATCACAGTGACTCTTTTCTTTGATAGTACATCATCACAGTGACTCTTTTCTCTGATAGTACATCATCACAGTGACTCTTTTCACTGATAGTACATCATCACAGTGACTCTTTTATCTGATAGTACATCATCACAGTGACTCTTTTCTCTGATAGTACATCATCACAGTGACTCTTTTCTCTGATAGTACATCATCACAGTGACTCTTTTCTCTGATAGTATATCATCACAGTGACTCTTTTCTCTGATAGTACATCATCACAGTGACTCTTTTCTCTGATAGTACATCATCACAGTGACTTTTTTCTCTGATAGTACATCATCACAGTGACTCTTTTCTCTGATAGTACATCATCACAGTGACTTTTTTCTCTAATAGTACATCATCACAGTGACTCTTTTCTCTGATAGTACATCATCACAGTGACTCTTTTCTCTGATAGTACATCTTCACAGTGACTCTTTTCTCTGATAGTACATCATCACAGTGACTCTTTTCTCTGATAGTACATCATCTCAGTGACTCTTTTTTCTGATAGTACATCATCACAGTGACTCTTTTCTCTGATAGTACATCATCACAGTGACTCTTTTCTCTGATAGTACATCATCACAGTGACTCTTTTCTCTGATAGTACATCATCACAGTGACTCTTTTCTCTGATAGTACATGCTGTCTATCGTCATCATTCATTTGTGCTATCATCAGAAATTAATGAAACTTGTGATATGTAATATTTATTTTTCAGTAGTTTTTCATTGGGCTGTCATTAGAGTGTTGATTAATGCGTTATCCCGAGCAATAAAGTTAATTTACAAACGATTATTAAAAATGTTGAGATGGAGTACGCTATGTCATTTGTTATTAATTTGCAATGCAGGAATTAACATTTTGGATTAGAAAAGAATAGACGGAATTTCTCTCTCTAAATGAGGTCTTTTTGTTGTTAATTATGCTATGAACTATAATTCAAATATGATTATAACTTTCTAGGTAAATTGCTCAAAAAACAATTGCTCGAATGAACTATTGCTCGATTAATCAATTGCTTGAATGATCAAATTGCTCCGTGTGCAAATTAGTAAAATAAAGATAATCATCAAGTTTGATCACTTCAATTAGCTGCACCTAATCGTCTTGGTATCTAATTAATAATTTATAATAACTGCATTTCATATTTTTCATTGCTATTTGCTATTAATTATAATACCGCTTTTAAATTATTATCCTACTGGTTTCCTTATTTATATTAAACAGGAATACTGCTCCAAGTTTGGCTACATTTATTTTCGTTTTTTTTGTCGGTCAATATGGGCTCCGAACAGATGCTCTCAGGGCTAGGTTAGGTTTTAGTAACTCGGGCTATGGGAACACACTTAGCATGACCTCTTTTATTCTTTTACATTAAGCCATTGACTATTCAAAATTTGATTATTTGAGCAATTTTTAATTTCATAAATATTGCTGAAAGTCAGTTAATAATGAAGTGAAATCTATTCGTTAGCTGCACCTAATGTTCCTTGTTTCTAATTAGTATCTAATAATAACTGTCTTTCAAATATTTATGTTATTTGAACGATTGATCATTCCAGCAATTATTCTTTCGGTCAATTTTTCATTCGAGCAATTGATTTTCGAGCAATTGTCTTTCGAGCAATTGTTCCTTCGAGCAATTATTTTTCGAGAAATTGATTATTCGAGCAATTGTTCATTCGATCAATTGTTCGTTCGAGCAATTGTTTTTCGAGCAATTGTCTTTCGAGCAATTGTTCATTCGAGCAATTCTTTTTGAGCAATTTTCTTTCGAGCAATTGTTCATTCGAGCAATTGCTTTTGAGCAATTGTCTTTCGAGCAATTGTTTACGAGCAATTTACTTGCTACCGATTATAACAATGTATTTATATGAAAATCTAAAAAAAATCACCATGTTGGTAACAAGAAGTGACTTAAAGGAAGCAATTAACTCTGAGCAAGAAATTTAAGGCTGCTCCTGACTGTTATCTTTCCCTGTAACATCCAAAGCCGTAGAGAAAGTAATAAAAATGGTGACAGAGGCCTCCCTATAGCTCTGTAACTCTTAACCATTATGAGTTTTATGTGTGTTTTCTAATCACATCCTTTAAATTTACTGGTATTTCTTGACTTTGTTCCTACATAAATACCAAATATATTTTAGAGTTCGAAGTTAAAAATATTTATATATCAGCGTTAATTAGCATAAATCACGTAAATTAGGAAATTAATTGTAATGTGATGAAGTGTGGCAACATAGAAACACTGTTTGGTTAGCCTCTCAACACACTACACTCCATGTTTTCATGGAGTACACATACATGCGTGAGCTGTGATTAGGTCACATTCTACCCAATCACAGCTCTGCCAATGTCTTATATACCTATGTATTTATTTCTCTTTATATGTTCGATATTTTTACTTAAAATTTGGTACACATTATTTTAGTATATTTTGGAAAATACAGTACCGTAGGTTTATAAATAAGACTTGTGTTTTTTAAACACATAGTCAAACCTTCTGATACATTCTGATAGTCAAACTCACTAGGGTTATGAGATGGCTTCATGCGGACAAGAATTAGAGACAGGTAAACTACCAGTATTTGATACAAAACAATATATACACAATTTGATTAGGTGAGTCATATCTCTCGCAGAGGTAAGGGCAGAGGATGGAGTGGAACTAGTCGTACAGCCACCTCCCCGTGGTGTGTTCAGGATAGTTTAATGCAGGCATGGGCACATGTTGTGTTTTTCAGTGCCAAAATATGGAATCAAAGTGCCGTTAGCATTTTCTTTTCGTTTCTTAAATGGCTGGGGATACTGAGTAAAATGATTAAATTGAGCTGGTAGATTTTATTGAGGTACGTACAATCGTAAATATTTTTCACTTTAATATTGGTAGTATATTTATTATTTGAATTAAAAGGAATTAATAAATGATATATAATTATACTTTTCTGTTTCATGTGAAAATACTTCACAATAAAAACAAAAATAAAATATTTTGCCTAAGTTATAAAAACCTAATAACTAATTCATAAAATCACAGGATAAATGAGGCTACCTAACTTATCAAAAAAGGGAATTAAAAATTATTACACAAATTCTTACCAGTGTAAGAATAACTGATCTAAATAAAAAGAGTCAGAGGTAAATTTTTTAAACACTGGCACTAATTAAACAATAAACTAAAAATACCTTATCAACGGATAAAATTGACTATCAAAGTATCAAGGTCATTACAGATATACTGTTCTTCAATTAGTTGACCATCCTCTTTTATATTATCCTTCTAATTTATAAAGCAGTAAGGTCTAAAATTTCTAGATTTTGTTTGGAAGAAAGTAAAGCACCGTTTCCCTGGTGGGCACGAGAACTGCTATGAGTGCCAAAATAGCACTGAGTGCTGCATTCGCCCACCCCTGGTTTAATGTATATAAAACTAACAAAGAGCTTTACTCTGAGCCTTAGATGGGTTTTACATAAACAGGAGCATATAGGAATCGGTACTAGACTTTTTCCCGCTTGATCATTTCCCCCGGACTCGTTACTTTTCGTGTTGTATTTTTTGGGTGTTTGAGGGAGATGATGATGAATTGCTATAGTGTTCCAATTTTGAAACTATATTAGTATTATATTTAAGTACAAATTTTAGGTTTCTACGATATTAAAACTGAAAAATACTATTTAGGTGATTTAAAAACACATTTATAAGGTTATTCTTCGAATATTTCGAGACCGGAAAATTTGTCCACGGAATATTCGTCCACGGAAAATTCGTCTACGGAAAATTCGTCCACGGAAAATTCGTCCATTAAACGAAAATGATTAATTTAAATGGAACAAAATGTTATGATAAATGTTTTGTTATAAAGTAATTTAATGTATGTTGGTGGTAGATCATAGTTAATCTACTTTGTTGCATACATTATAAAGTTTGTTGTACTGCAAAATTCAAGATTGTCTAATGAAACATTAAAATTGTTCTATAGCTATATAATAATTTTATTAACTTAATTTAAGATAAAATTTACAGTGCCTTAGCGTTCTTAACACCTGAAGATGTTGTTGGCGTTAATGAAAATTTATGTGAGGATGCCAATTGAGTGTTTTAATTATTTTGAAGCTACGTACATTGGAATAAAACAGGAACACGAAATCAACGCGAAAACTCGTTAAATCCAATTAAATTTTGGAATGTTCCAGTAATAGCATCCTAATATTTGGTAGAAGAGTTAACCCAAGCTAAAAGAATTGAAACAAAGAGAGATGTCACACGGCGTAAAAGGCTAAAATATCGAGATATCGTCGAACAAATAATGCTAGTATTACAATTAAACAGAACTTTTTGTTCAGCTATTCAATTTAAATATTTGATTAAGTTATTTGTGTCTTTTTAATTATATAAAGGGTGTCCGACACTTTTGTTGCCCAACTTTAACATAAAGTTCCTATCGTCGGAATAAACACTTTTTATTCTATGAAGGTATGGTCTAAAATGCTTAGTTAAAAAGTTACAAGGTTAGGAAAGTAGTATCTGTACCATTTATTATTATAAGTTAACGTCATTTTTTAAATGTTTTTTTGCAATAAGAAACGAAACATTTTTAACAGTAATTATTATGAGCACAAGTAACTTAATCTTAAATTATGTTACATGCTTACAAAATGTGTTCAAACTGCCTCCCATTTGTTGCGATGCAGCCGTTCAAACGTTTGTTCAGTGATTGGCGGACGCGAGTAAAGACACCAGGAGTTTCACGAATCCTTGTGGGACAAACATTTGAACGCGCTTGCATCGCAACAAATGGGCGGCAAATTGAACACATTCTGTAAAAATGTAACCTAATTTAAGATTATGTTTCTTGTGCTCCTAATAACTACTGTTAAAAATGTTTTGTTTCTTATCGCAACATTATAAAAATAATGTTAACTAATAATAATAATTGGTACAGATACTACTTTCCTAACCTTCTAACTCTTTAACTAAGCATTTTAGACCATACCTTCATAGAATAAAAAGTGTTTATCCCGACGAATGCAACCTTATGTTAAAATTTGGCAACAAAAGTGTCGGACACCCTGTATAACATAATAAATTAACTACATAGAACGAATTTTTCATCATAACTGCTGAATATATGTGATATTTTCATATAACCAGATTTTTTGCGACTGCAATTATCTCTTTCATATATTGTTAACACTCAATAATGTCTTTCTTTCTATTCCAAATCTAATCTAAGAAAACGGACGAATTCTCCGTGGACGAATTTTCCGCCGACGAATTTTCCGTTGGCGAATTTTCCATGGACGAATTTTCCATGGACGAATTTTCCGTGGACGAAATTTCGATGGACGAATTTTCCGAGGACGAATTTTCCTAGCACCTAATATTTAGTTGTGATGAAAATTTTAACCCCGGAGCCTATACAATTTTGCACACCTTATTTATATAGGCAGAAGAAGAAAACGAACTAATAGAAAACCCAACACGAAAAATTTGGAAAAAAAAGATCCAGGCATAATATTAATTGTTTACTCATTCTAGGGAAATTACTAAACAATTTACCAAAATACAATTCTCGATAAACAATGTCCGAATGAACAACAATTGCTTGAAATATAATTCCTCGTAAACAATTGCTCGAACGAACAATTGATCGAAGGAACAATTAATCGAAGGAACAATTGATTGAATGAACAATTGATCGAACGAACAATTGATCGAATGGACAACTGGTTGAATGATCAATTGCCCGGATGAACAATTGATCGAACGAACAATTGATCGAATGGACAACTGGTTGAATGATCGATTGCCCTTTATGAACAATTGATCGAATGATCAATTGCCCGAGTGAACAATTGTTCAAATGATCAAATTGCTCACAGTGTTCAAATTGATAAAAGTTAATGAAGTTGAATCAATTCAATTAGCTTCACCTAGCCATCCCTTTTCCTAATTAGTGATTAATGATGAAACTATTTTATTCATAACTATTACTATTAACCCTGTAACGACGAGGTTAACTTTTGGTCTCCGATTTTGATGAAACTTATTGTATGTTATCTTTAACCCGTTGCTGCATAGTATTTATTTTTTCAAACAAATCTGCATGGTGGGGTCAATTTGACCACACTATTTGTTATCAAAATTACAAAGTACATATTGGTAAATAAAGCACTTTTTTGCAAGAAATGCACTGCAAGTAATGCACTGCAAGTAATGCATTGCACGGACTCTGGTCCGTCATCTTTACTTGCTCTGATTATTTTATTAGGGAAGATATTTTTAAGAATTTTCATTTTCTCTTTTATTGTTGAAATAATTTGATCATTCGCGATCATCATATTTCTCGATGTGAGATCTACAGCGTTAGTGCATGAAGCTCTCCAATAATCTTGCTACGTGAGTTACCTTCCCTAAGTGGATGTATTGAATTGATTTATGGGTATGATTAAATTATATCATTACACTTTGATTGTACGAATTTTTGTCACTTCAATTCACTTTGATTGATAATTTAATTCTTCTAGCTCCATCTAATTTTTCTCTTTTATTGTTTTACACTTTGTATCAGATAAATTTTTAATTTAAAATGTCCATATGGTTAATCTTTTTAATTTACACATAACTAAAACAGAAAAAATCTAATATTAAAATTCGAGTTGCACCCTGCAATGTAAACACTTCACCTGACATTAAAAATCTAAAACTGTTTACACTTTAAAAGATAATCCTCAAAGAGCCACGGTATGGACACTGGCTTTTGAATTCTCCCTTCACTGTTGAAAGAAACGGAGAATTTTATACCTCTTCGACTGCATTGCCGTACATTGGACCAAAGTATTTCTAAAAGGTTGCCTCTGTTTGGTTTAACTGCATTTTACCGTATGATAGCGATAAATACTTCCTGTGATAAGGAGTGACTCAATATAACACTGCACTCGACTGAATGCATTGCATAAACAAATGCATCGTGATGGAGAGTTTTCAATTCCCTTCCATTACCCAGTTAGAAAAGTTAGTGTGACGCTATTCTGATACCCTGTCGAAAAATTAAAACCAATGTTTTTCTATTGGTAATTATAATAAATCGATAATAAAGTAATTGTCTATCTACATAGATGAATGATCAAGATAAGAATCATATCATATTTAAATTTAAACAACTCATAATTTATTGTTCTCAGCCCTATATTGCCCGACTATTTCTGTTGATAACTAAACCATGATGAGATAGTTATGTTTATGTATTGGATACTGTAAGAGTGTACTGCATGTTAAATTTAATTTTAAACATTTTTTATTTTTTGAGGGTAAATCCCTACCTTCATCCCTACCTGTCTACCCCACAACTGGGAAGGGGGGATGTGGAAGTAAAACCCACATATCAATTTGTTCGGAGTTTGTGTAGAAAAGTATACTAATCGGTTTTCATGTTAGACCAGAAATATGATAAGTTATTCATTCCAATAATGAATTACACCTAATTATTAATTAATCACAAAAGAGTTCAGTAAAAAAATTCTTATAGGTATCGTACCTTGAATAATACACATATTACAGCTTGAATATAACCATGGAAATTATTTCACTCGTATCGAAATATCAAAAGCAGAGACGATTTAAAGGGAGGGGGCATTTTTTATTATTATTATTTTTTTATAGCACACAATAATCATTAATTCAGTTGTGTCATACATGAAGTACCTATTTCGATTGAAATTTTTTTATATGCCATATGTGTTAAGACATGGCAGATTTATGTGTGAAAGTGCAACAAATAGAAAAAAGAATTCTTTATATGAAAATTATCGGTGATCCTGAACAGTAAGACAAGTCAATACGAAATTTTGGTGAAACAACTTATATGGAAGGACGAAGGTGGACTTTTTGATGATAAATAAGAGAAGGAATGAGGCGGTACATTTTGAATGCTCATATTTATAAAATATGTTGTAATTAAATAGAACATGAAACTTTATCAAACTTTAAGCTGATTTGTTAAAATATGTAGAATATGGAACTGCAAAGAGTCACTCCTCTTTATCAGCTTTAAATTACATAGATATAATCATTAAAGTTCACTGTATTGTTGTATTGTATTAATAAAAAATATTTATATATCATTCATATACCATTCCTACATATAAGAAATATAATAACATTTTCAAAGACATGAATAAAAAGTGAAAATAGTTGAGGTTGTAATGTATTTTCAAAATAGAAAAATATATTAAAGTAAATAGAACTATTCAAATATGCTAAATCTAAACGTAAATTTTTTCATTATATGTATATGAAGAACTCTTCCAATCTCCATTTTGAAAAATCACTCACATTGTCAATTAAGTTAAATAGGAAATGACAGCAAATAAGAGAACGATATTGATCTGTCCATTTGTGGAGAGAAAAATTAGCCACATGTAAAGAGATACCTGATATCCCTTATCGCTTATTGCATTAACTAATCGATTGAAACGTTAAGGGCCCAGTGTAACATTTATACTTCGACTGAAACTTGCATAAACTTATTGGGGAATATCAATAATAGAATAACATTGATTATTATTGATTGGTCACGCCATCTACCTGTGGGAGTCTCAATCTCTGTTTGTACGTGTTTGATAGTTTAAAAATCAGGGTTTCCCAATGTGGTCCGCTGTGAACCTATGAACCAGAGGTAGGTTCATGGCAAACCCCCTTTTGGTTCGTGGCTTTTTCGACTATTTTCAGTAGTTATATAGTTTCCTTTTATGATCGAGGTTGTCCTTTAATGTAATTTATTACTCTTAAGTAGAAAAATACTGATGTAATTGTTATATTACATGTATACACGGTATAAACTTATATATGTAAAAAAGTATAATAGTAAATAATATTCCCCTTTTATAGTTTACTGTGAGATACATATACAGAAAATAGAAAGTTAAGAACAGCATGGACTATTATAAAAAGTAGGTTTAAATTGTTGTCATTGATATGATATCCTTCAATTATTGGTGATATTGAAATAGTAGCGTAGTCAACCATCTCCAATGTATTTTCTATGAAGTTTCTTTTTTTGAGTTTCAATGATAGACTTAATTATTATATCAAACCATAAAATAAATTTATTACATATTTGATTTGCAATTCAATGAATAATTATTTTTATATATAAAAACATAATGTTTTTTTCATTACTATGTGTAATAAATAGTGTAACTACTAGCTAGTTACGAAAAGGATCCGAATTATTTATAATTTATTGTGAATTTTCTATCCACTATTGCACAATATAGAAATATATAAATATTTTCAATTGTTACAGCTTTTTGATATAATTTCTGTAATCGCATAATATTGCACTACACCTTATATTTATAAATTTATACTCATTTTCTGAAGTAAAGACACTCTATGTTATACATAAGAAAAGTGGTCCGTGGTTATTTAGTAATTTTCAGTTCAGGTTCGTGACAAATGAGAGTTAGAGAACCACTGGTTTAGATAAAACAACGACATTTACAACTCAAAATATCGAACTCCTTTCATCTACTTTGAAAGGGTGCAGAATTTTCATTCCATAAGAAACTTAAACCTAGTTGAATGATTGTGCAATAAATTGGGGAAATGACTGAAGACTTTTACACATTTTGATATTACCATATCTGCAATATCATTTTCAATTTGCATTAATTTGAGTTCTATCACCAGCAAAGACGTAAGACTAGTAAATAAAGTTGCAGCAGTGTAGTAAAAAACTCTGCCATTAACACAAGTTTAGTATTCAGATGTGACAGAAGATAAAATAAATTGATGACAGAATGTTCATGTATCAGAATCAGACTTCAGATTGAAACTACACTAAAAATGTAGATTTACTTTACATTTCAGTAAATGATTCATAGTTAATTGATTGTGAGCTATTGATAATAGTTCAGTAAATTCGTATAAGCATAATCAATATTTAACGAACAATTCTCTCATCTGCATTAAGTCACATCAAATGGCATAAGAATATTCGAACAGCGATCCAATTAAGTTTATATGCATTTTAGTCCCATGAGACCAGCCCACAGTTCTGGTCACTCAATCTTCAGTTTCCAAAGTTAATTAATAAGAGTTTAAATGGTGGGGATTCAAAGTTAATTGTCGCAGTGGGAAGTGTCCGGTACAAAACTAATGACGTTACTCTCTATGGATTGCCAGAATTAGGGGATTTAAAACACTATTCAGTATGGAAGGTAATTATTGTGTTTATATCTAACTGCTCACCTTACTATTTAAATTATAAATTCGACCAGCGTAAACGATTGCTTCACTGAAAATGTTGTTATGGGGGAGCTCACGAGTGTGGTGGGTGTATGTGATAAATGTTAAATGAATAGGAAGCAGGTTATGCTGCATTCAATCACACATACCAATTTAAGACCTCATGAGAATTTTATTTTATTAAGAAAAACTTTTGTACTCCATCACAATTATTACAACTGGGAACAACCACTTCAGGTATATAAACTATGAAGTGAAGCCAATTTGGAGTGAAGCCAATTTGGAGATCATTGATGCTTTTCCTTTGCTATTATCCCGTCAGATTTGTTCTCAAGTGGGAGAAATAGTGGTCTATCCAGTTTAGTTACCTTCTCTATTGCCATTGGTTCCTGGTAGGACTATCAGAATCCTCGAGATATTAATGGTCCGAGTACCACTTGGAACTTTTGCAGGAAAAATTTGTCCTAAGAAATATAAATGGTGGATACTTATCAGTTATTTAAATTCAGGAATTAATCGTTTTTGTAAAAGGATATAAATTAAACGAAGGTATTGACGACCTCGTTTTATACAGGAACTGACTCTAAAGAGAAATAAAATAATAATTAATAAAGTGTCGCTAATCCTACAAAAAACTATGAATGTGAAATTTCAAAAGGCATACCATCACATAAAAATAGATGACTTAGTATGATGCTACGGGGATCGTCTCGCAGAAAAAAGTTTATTAATTAATGTACAAATATGAATTTTCAGGGTAAATGCAACTACTGAAATGGAGTATTTTTATTAAATTTTTCCTTTTCGTCTTTGCCCTCTTCATTTCTACCCCCCAAAAACCCTAAATAGGGGGATTCTTTTAAAGGGCATCAACTCCATACAATTTTCGAGCTATTTTCTTGGGGTTGGTTTCACCTTGTTCAGAATTTAGTTGTCTACAAAGTTACAGAGCTATATTTTTCAAATTCTTCTAAGGAAAATTGAAAATGAGTTTTTTCAAATTTTTTTTTTCAAAAACATTGAATTTCTTTCATATATCTCATTATACCTTCTCACACATAGAGAAAATTGATAAAAACGGCTCTAACTTGGTGAACAATTCATTTATGAAGAAAATGAAACAAACCCCATGTCTCTAGCAAAAGACTGAAGGAGTTGATGCCTTTTGAAGTCGAAAAAATGAACTTTTCAAGAGAGCCATTTTACAGAAATTTTTGGGAAAAAAATTTGTCTAACTGAAATAATTCTGGTTCTATAAATTAGCGTCGAGACTTTTTTTTGAGTTTTAGTTCTCTTTTTAATGCATCTAGTCAACAAAACATTTGTTGAGAGACCCAAATTAACATTCAATACCTGTGCTCTAATAATTTAACACGTTATACAAGGTGTCCCAAAAAAACGAATCCCAACTTTAAATTAGTATGTTTCAACAAACTGAAGATGCTGTTTTCTTTTAGGTATCGTTTTGTTTGTATAACTTTTCTCCATCTACAGTTAAATTTTCATAGTGATTTATTTATTTTTGTGAATTTTATAACTATTTTATTGATGGGTGGGGAAAATGGCTTTGCGCAAATGGTCAGAAAACGAATATTGAAGTAAGTTCAAACATAAAATGTATCTTTATTAGACAACAACTCTATGGATAAAATAAATTTATTTTCAGGTTTTAAAAACATTAAAATAACTATTTATTTTATAAATAATTGACTATAAGGAGAAATGTGTTGAAGTACAAAAAGGAAAGTGACTGTAATGATCGCCATTGTATTGTACTCTAATAGTACATCATCGCAGTGACTCTTTTCTCTGATAGTACATCATCAAAGTGACTCTTTTCTTTGATAGTATATCATCACAGTGACTCTTTTCTTCGATAGTACATCATCACAGTGACTCTTTTCTCTGAAAGTACATCATCACAGTGACTCTTTTCTCTGATAGTACATCATCAAAGTGACTCTTTTCTTTGATAGTATATCATCACAGTGACTCTTTTCTTCGATAGTACATCATCACAGTGACTCTTTTCTCTGATAGTACATCATCACAGTGACTCTTTTCTCTGATAGTACATCATCAAAGTGACTCTTTTCTTTGATAGTATATCATCACAGTGACTCTTTTCTTCGATAGTACATCATCACAGTGACTCTTTTCTCTGATAGTACATCATCACAGTGACTCTTTTCTCTGATAGTACATCATCGCAGTGACTCTTTTCTCTGATAGTACATCATCGCAGTGACTCTTTTCTCTGATAGTACATCATCACAGTGACTCTTTTCTCTGATAGTACATCATCGCAGTGGCTCTTTTCTCTGATAGTACATCATCACAGTGACTCTTTTCTCTGATAGTACATCATCGCAGTGACTCTTTTCTCTGATAGTACATCATCACAGTGACTCTTTTCTCTGATAGTACATCATCACAGTGACTCTTTCCTCTGATAGTACATCATCACAGTGACTCTTTTCTCTGATAGTACACCATCACAGTGACTATTTTCTCTGATAGTACATCATCACAATGACTCTTTTCTCTGATAGTACATCATCACAGTGACTCTTTTCTCTGATAGTACATCATCACAATGACTCTTTTCTCTGATAGTACATCATCACAGTGACTCTTTTCTCTGATAGTATATCATCACAGTGACTCTTTTCTCTGATAGTACATCATCACAGTGACTCTTTTCTCTGATAGTACATCATCACAGTGACTCTTTCCTCTGATAGTACATCATCACAATGACTCTTTTCTCTGATAGTACATCATCACAGTGACTCTTTTCTCTGATAGTACATCATCACAATGACTCTTTTCTCTGATAGTACATCATCACAGTGACTCTTTTCTCTGATAGTATATCATCACAGTGACTCTTTTCTCTGATAGTACATCATCACAGTGACTCTTTTCTCTGATAGTACATTATCACAGTGTCTCTTTTCTCTGATAGTATATCATCACAGTGACTCTTTTCTCTGATAGTACATCATCACAGACTCTTTTCTTTGATAGTACATCATCACAATGACTCTTTTCTCTGATAGTACATCATCACAGTGACTCTTTTCTCTGATAGTACATCATCACAATGACTCTTTTCTCTGATAGTACATCATCACAGTGACTCTTTTCTCTGATAGTATATCATCACAGTGACTCTTTTCTCTGATAGTACATCATCACAGTGACTCTTTTCTCTGATAGTACATTATCACAGTGTCTCTTTTCTCTGATAGTATATCATCACAGTGACTCTTTTCTCAGATAGTACATCATCACAGACTCTTTTCTTTGATAGTACATCATCACAGTGACTCTTTTCTCTGATAGTATATCATCACAGTGACTCTTTTCTCTGATAGTACATCATCACAGACTCTTTTCTTTGATAGTACATCATCACAGTGACTCTTTTCTCTGATAGTACATCATCACAGTGACTCTTTTCTCTGACAGTACATCATCACAGTGACTCT
>CANNZV010001461.1:0-153280 GCA_947561585.1 Caprella mutica | reverse complement strand
CTTTGATAGTACATCATCACAGTGACTCTTTTCTCTGATAGTACATCATCACAGTGACTCTTTTCTCTGACAGTACATCATCACAGTGACTCTTTTCTCTGATAGTACTTACAATGCTCAGTTAAAGTTAAACTAGTGTTACAGTTACACTAGTTTTACAGTTACACTAGTATTACAGTTACACTAGTATTACAGTTATACTAGTATTACAGTTACACTAGTGTTACAGTTACACTAGTGTTACAGTTACACTAGTGTTACAGTTACACTAGTGTTACAGTTACTCTAGTATTACAGTTACACTAGTATTACAGTTATACTAGTATTACAGTTACACTAGTGTTACAGTTACACTAGTGTTACAGTTACACTAGTGTTACAGTTACACTAGTGTTACAGTTACACTAGTGTTACAGTTACACTAGTGTTACAGTTACACTAGTGTTACAGTTACACTAGTGTTACAGTTACTAGTTATACAGCTATATGTTGAGACAGAACAGGAGACTCTAGAACAGAGAGTCTTTGATAGCAATGCATTGCGTCATTCCTCAGACTTCACAGCTACAAGAAACTGTCATTACTGGTAACTAAATGTTTACATTTGTAATTAATTGTTTAATCACTAAATTTATAAATGAGATTTTAAAAAGGTAATCTTTCCGGACTAACACAATTATGGCATACCGTAGATATATGTATCGAGACAGATATAAAATTCTATTGATTTGAAATATAATTATCTTTTTCAAAGTTAAATATATAGTAATTAATATACGGTTACTTATATCAATATATAATGAAACAGTTCAACAACTAGTCCCTAATGAAGAAATTTCTGTTGAATACAGATACAGGGTGATCTTGGATAACGGCTCAATAATTTATCTATAAAAGTGTCTATAGGAGGCATTTCAAAGAAACTGCAATGGAGATACAACAGTCTAAGAATATAATACATTGACCATATTATCAGTAAATGAACAGTGTCATGAGTAGCTTTATGATAAATTTAAAGTAACAGCAACTAAATAGACATGAACTGCATGACAAATATATGCATTGTTATTATTTCAAATAGTTACACCTCATTTGAGAACTTTTCTTATAAAAAAAAATAATTTGACAGAGTTGCTAATTGATAATAATCACTGAATATCTGAACAAAATATAATCCGTAATGCATTTCAACTTTAACTGTTTGGACTACAAGATTTGAAGATAATTTCAATCATTTTTTAATCATTTGCTTGTAGATAATTTAACTCAATAGTATGAAATATAAACGGAAATCGTCTCAATTCCATATTAATGCTTCATTGCAATTTGGCACAAGGATAGTCCCACCTTGCAACTTGTGCTCATAAATGAAATTTTTAAGGTGCCTTACATAGTATCCCACTAAGCAACAAATGTAACCAATTAAGTTGGTTACTCGGTGTCTCACGGTGCGAGTAAACGTGCGAGTTGGACTAGCCAGTTACTGTAGTGCAGCTACTCGCACAGTGTGACAGCATCAGTCGAGTAACTGTCATAGAAATTCAATGCTATGAACATTGAGCTACTGGCATGCGAGTAGAGTGGGACAGCTACTGTTTACTCTCACGACAGTAACTCGCACCGTGTAAGAAGGCCTTATGGACTTGTGAGGTAGGTGTTGGTGTTCTTGGAGACCCGGAAGACTTCAGTCACCAGGGAGGTGCAAAGAGCTACAGAAAGCATGTTATGTGAACGCAGTATTTTCTTATCTATGAGGTGTGTACACTGTACAGGTGAAGCTCATACAGCGGACGATCTCATACAGTGGTCACCCCTTACAAAGTACAATAATTGTCCGTTCTACCGGCCATGGAGCTTGCTACAACGACTTCTATCAATTATACAGTTCATTAAATATTTTATCTGTTTACCAATCAACATTTATTATACTCAGAGGTATTACAGTTTACAAAATTACAATCATGATTTTGCTACCTATTTCCGCCATATTTTCTTTGATTAGAAATGTTCAATGGTAAATGAAAATATGTGTAACTATTCTATATTATAGAAAATTCACAGTTGTACCTACCTTATTATTTGGTACGTTTATATAAGTAAGTTATACAAATATTATAAGATTTTCATTATATTTTTCATTTAATAATAAGCTGATATTGATTACCTTCATTAACGCGTTTGCAAGTAAACTTACAAAGTTTAAATCCCCCCAACTGAAATAAAGCATCAGTCGCGTATAGCGTCCAAAGCTTGGCATAGCAGACACTTTTTCTGGTACGTGCACTGTCCGTTGTACGAGCTTTACCTGTACCGAGGAGTAGGCAACCTACTAGTACAAGCATTGATTGTGCTTGTCAAATGCATTAGTTTGTTGGCTCTCAGTGAGTATAGCGATGTTCTGTGTGAGGGACACATTTTTTTTGGTCTATGAACTTGTTATTGAGTCCCTAGACGTGTTTCCTAAGTTTATTTGCGTCAGTATTAATGGTGTCAAGTGCATCAATTAATGATTAAAAATTGTACAATTTCTTATTAATTTATTACTAGCTATCTTATCATCAATTGTGCATTTCTTTTTATTTAATACATTTTAAACTGTTGCAAAATCTTTTTTCTTAATTAACTTTTTGAAACTATATTACTCTATTTTATGTATTTTATAAATATTCTTCGGAATTTTCTTTTTTTTCTAATCACTGTTTCCTAGTTTTTTATTGTATTCTATTTATTTATAATTATTTTATTTCAAATTATTTTACTAAATTTTAAAAGGTTTTGAATTATCAGTTTCGTAATTATTTTAACAGAATTGATTATACTGCATTTTTACTTTTTTCATTAGTGAGTTTTTAAATTTATGGTTTTCATATTGATTTACCTGATATCATTTTATCACAAATGGATGTCACCCCTCACTTTGAATCTGGCTCAGCAAATAACTAATTAATTCTGATTATAGGCATGGTTTGACTTTATCGTTTTCTTTTTTACAGGAATAACTTCAATAAAAAAAAAAAAAAAAAAATCTTATAGACGACATAATATTACGATATCTAATCACAATTTTTTTCTGTACTTTTTTGCGGCCAATTTAATTTAACTAGAATATCTAATTGTAATATCTAATTTACATTATTGTATTGAAAATAGTTAAATATATATTGAATTGAAGATAGTCAAACTATAAGTGCTTTACGCAAGATATTTCGTTATTTACCAGAACATATAGTTTTCAGTCTAGGTTGCATAAACCAATTTTCTTTTACGTTTTCATAAGTAAACTCCCATTGAGTAAATATAAAATAACTTTCATTATGTGTATATTGTCTCTAATTTTCATTTTTCTCTTTTTCTATAAATCTCATAATTTTTTAAACAAACAGATACAGATTAAAAGTACACAATCTCCATCATTAGGCCAAAAAAAATAAAGGTACTGATACATTGATAAAAAATAAATAGGAAAATCAATACGAAAAAGTTCATTCATTCAGAGGTTAAATCGCTCGTTTCCGACAACACTGTCATAACTCTAAACTAGCGATTTTTCAAGAGGGTCATTTCGCTACTTGTAAAGTAAGTACATTTAATGAATTATTATTATTACATTTATCCTATCAAACAGGCAATTTTTGAGTTACAATAATGACACTTTTATCAAGAATATAAGTATTTTAAGATTTGTATACATGAATTACTTTTATTACTTAAAGATTTATATATTTGGATTAACTGATTTTTTTGCATTTTTTATGACGTTTTTCTTGCAAACGAGTTGAATGTTTTTGTTATTGTTTTAATTACTTTTTTCAGTAGTTACCCACCTAATATTTCTCCGTAAAGATGTCTACCAGCTCTATCATTTTGAGGATGTTGATTGTTATTGTCACATGCAATATAATTGTAAATGGTATGTACATAATTCTTTAAAATCTATTTAGTATATTACTAAATAATTTTAATGATAACTATGTTAAAGAAATTTAGTTAATATGAGTGAATTTATCATTTTTTTATTTCAACAATAAATCTTATGATATAAATAAGGATAAATTACTCAATCAAAGAAATCTTTTTATAAAAATATTTCAAAATAGAATGATGAATTGAATGATATACAGGGTGGGTCAAAAAAAGCGGAACCCAACTTTGATTTGATATATCTCAGAAACTACTAACGTTATGGTTATAAAGATTGAATTATGTCACGAAATGGAGGACATGTGAAGGATTGTTGTGTTAGGTATTTTTGTTAGAAAAAATATTTTTTAGTAAACTTTTCAGTTTGTGCGCAAGCATACTTTTGTCTTCGTTTACTATAATTACTGTAGCATCAATATTTATGTAGGAATATTTTTGAATTTTTCATCACAAATGTAAAAAGACTAGACAAACACAATTGTGATTTTAGAAAATTCATAACGTTTGTAATTTCTGAGATGTATCAAATCAAAGTTGGGTTTCACTTTTTTTGAATGATAAATGATAATGATAAATTATATTAACCCTTTTCCTCCTGATGGCATCTGCAGTAGCCATGCAATTATAGGCTATTTAACATGTTCATGGTCCAAGCTATTTATTATGTGTGTGTTTGTTTGTAGGCTTCTCTTCAATAATGTACATATGGAAGCATGGAACGTGACGAAAATTTCAGTCATGTTCCCACGGTAAGTATGTAACATGAATGAAATTTGTGCTCTGGGACTGCGAATGGCACCAAATTCAATATTGTGGTCCAATATCTTCATACAACTCCCTCCCTGGTGGTTACACACACAGTATATGTATATCGATAAACCAGACTACGTATATCTCTCATTAGTCAATCAATTCTTAAGATTAACCAAGAGGAAATTTATCTGATTGGACTAGATATGAGAGGTGCCTTAATGTATTTCTTAAAGTTATCACGTACATATTGTGCTGTTGTGACTATTAAGATGCATTCTAAAAAAATTGGATATCGAGTTAAAGGAGCGGAAGGGTTGAGGTGGTCATATCCAAAATTAAGAAAATTTGGTAATAATACATTTGCTAAGATTTTTTTAATGGAACCAAAAATTTAAGTGTTTCTCACTGTAAATAGAAAAAAAGGAATATTATTCATGTGAATAATTGTGTGAAAAACTTATCAATATAGCTAAACTTGAGCAAAAACATAGTACTTTAATATTTTAATTTAACTCTATTTTTCTAATTGAACAAGTAGGCTTTTGAACAAAAACTATGGAATATTATATAAGAATAGTTTCTATAGGGGATTTAATTTACCTAGAAGAGTTTCTATAGGGGATTTAATTTACCTTGATGAATTAATATTCTGAAAATTTGAAACTGAGAGCCTACACACATTACACAGTTCGAAAGATACAACTATAGGTAAACATTTTAAAAACACATTCTGGGAATAAACGAAAAAGATAATATTGTGAATATTTAAGACATAAATCACATAAAATCCCCCAGAAACTTAAAACTACTCTCTTTGTCGTGAATTTATCTGTATGGATCTCTTTCTTTGCACTTAGCCTTTTTCTCAAAAATTACAATTATTTCGAGTTATTACATCCTTAGAAAACTAATGAGAAGATATTATCCTTTTGTTCTATCAAAGAAAAAGAAAACAATTGATAGCATATTAAGGAAAAAACTGCTCTTTATTCATGTAGTAAATCATCACAGTGTCACTTATTCATTGTTAGTACATCATCTATAGTGTCATCATAGTTACTCTTCTCTCTGATAGTACATCATCACAGTGATTCATTTCTCTGATAGTACATCATCACAGTTACTCTTCTCTCTGATAGTACATCATCACAGTGATTCATTTCTCTGATAGTACATCATCACAGTTACTCTTCTCTCTGATAGTGCATCATCAATACATCACAGTGAATTTTGTATCTGATAATACACTGTAAGAGCTACCTAGTTGCCAGCTCATAGAGCAGATGCAGTTATGTCAATATGACGTCACAGGGTAGTCAGTCAAGGCTATAAACAAGTGTGCAACCAAGTTGCGAGATTCCATAACTCTTACACCTCCTCAAACCTTCCCCTACCGCCGCCCAACGCTCACCTAGGCTGTGACCACTGTAGCACCCTAAATACACAACAAATTTACTTGGGGCAGCTTGCTATAACAGAGCAATTAAAAACTGCGTTGTTTGTTCCAAAGTGAACTAACGTCAATACACCAAATAGGCAAGGCAAGTATTTTTGCCAACCGTCTCAATATAACTACATTAAGTCATACACTATGCAGTTATATGGAACTATAACTATTACAGTATATGAATACATCTATTGTATTTCTTTGACTCTGAATTAATATATTTTTTTAATGGAATTCAATTACGATAGTTTTTTACACCCTGTTTAGTTTCCCAAAATCGAAACTCTAAGAGTCCGTTTAATATCATCTTATGCTATTCTTTCTTCCCATATCCACATTTCTGTTATTAAATATATAGGCTTAGCTATTAAATGTGTCGACAGTACCTTGAATATTTCAGAAGAATTACTTCTGTGAACCTTGAATTCTAGGCACACTACTTCTACAGGTGTAAGTCCTAAATTTATGGGATGCATTCTTTCTAATCATTTTGCCAATAATTAACCGGACAACTTTTAATCCTTTTTAACTTTCTGTGAAATTGAGAGTCAATATATTATTATATCAATTACTAAATTATGGAAATATATATGTAAACATTTAATTCTGAAGGGATGAATTTGCTTAGAATCTCAATAATATCTGAAAGTCCAGTGTCTGTTCTAAAACACCGAAATGGTATACGCATAACCATTGGTGGCAGCGGTGTGATTCAATTTTAATTTGAACTGATGTTCCATGTTTTAAGACATTTTTTTAAGGATCCTGATGGTCATTTAACGAATTAGTACCTTTATTTTTACATAAGTTTAATGCATAACTTTTATTTTCTGGACAGTTGACGGGTGCAGTAGGGGCAGGTTCACGTGTCCCAATAAAAATAAATCTATTCCCTCAAGCTCTAGATGTAATGGATTGGACGGTTGCGGTGACATGAATGATGAAAAAGACTGTGAGTGAGATTATAAAGTTTAACGGTCTATTTGACATTACTCATAATGCAATGTTATGAAAACATAAAGATGGATATAAGAAAATAGCTCGATCTTATTGTGGAAGCACAGTACCTATCCTACCTTCAACAAAAATTAACTTTCTGACCTAACCGCTAGTTCAGGAGAACCAGCTCTCACTATAGCTATGTCCTATAAAATATTAACGAATTAAATTTTCAATTCTTTTCATAAAATCTTTCATTTGGTATACCGGGTGCTCAATAAAACCTGACACATTTCAAAGTTTAACAATTTAAAAAACTAAGCAACATATTTACATAAGATAAACGGTAAAATGAAGAGAATAACTAGGCGTTTTTATTTATGTTACCATGTAACGTATGTAGAACTAAATTCTATGCTCAATGTGGTCTCCATTTCGGTTGATGCATTCAGTAATCCGGCTCGAAGTTGGCAACGACACGTTCACATGTTGCTCTTGGAATGTTGTGAACGAAGTCCTCAATTGACTTCTTAAGTTGTGGTACACTTTGTGAGGCATTGGTATAAACGTTTTCTTTACAATATCCCCAGAGAAAAAAGTCTAGGGGACTGAGTTCTTGTGAGCGTGGAGACCATGGGAAGTCGCTTCTCTTGGATATGATCCTTTCATTAAACATCTCTTGAAGCTTCCTCATAGTCTCATTCGCCGTGTGAGGTAGTGCACCGTCCTGTTGAAACCACTGAGATTCCAACTGCAGATCTTGGCAACGCTGCAATAGATCATAAAAAGAGTCTAATATCCTTCGATATCGTTCCTGTATAATCGTAACAGACGCGCCACGATCTTCAAACCACAGTGGACTAATTATCCCGTGTGCACTGATAGCGCACCATGCTGAGCATTTAGCTCTGTGAAGCGGGCGCTCATAGACCTCATCGGTCGGGAGGTTCATTACTTCTTGTGCTGCAGTTCTGGGAATTGATATTTCTATTCAAATAAAAGTGGAGTTCGTCACTGAACCAAATGTTTTTATCCAGTCGTCATCCTTTTCCATTTTTTCATGAAACTGTAAGCACATTTCCCTTCGAGCTGTTTTGTCGGTCAGACTAAGTTGTTGAACCTTGTGCATTTTATAAGGAGTCAACTTAAGGTCTATTTTAAGTATTGTTAACATCGATGATGGTTTCATTAATAAAGCGTAACAGTTTACTCTCTTTCTGTAACGCTCGACGTTCTCTTCAGAGCGCACTGATACTGGTCTCCCAGAGGCTCCACTATTGTGATTGAGAACAGATACTTTTCTTCTGAAGTTTTCAACAGGATTTTTAATTGTGTTTTTTGATGGTGCATAATGCACATTGAAGTGCAAACGGAATTTTCGCTGTGTTGATACGAGAGATCTTGTAAGAAGATAAAACTCGACTATTTTGCTCCTTTCTTGTGGTGAATAAGGCATGCCTGCAGGTTTCGGCTTACTTGACGAGATTAAAAAAAATATATAGCAAATATATAGAATATATGGTAAATCTGGTATACTTGATGCAAACTCCCAAACCTTAGGTTTATTTTCCAGTTTAGTTTAATGAAAAATGTTGATTAGTTTAAAAGTTATTAAGCTTTGAAATGTGTAAGGTTTTTATTGAGCACCCGGTACACAAGTCCATTAATTTACAAAAAACTATACTTTTCTATTTGAAGTTAAGGGGATCGTTCAATGGTTTATTGCAATTTTTGCCGATTTTTTTTTTATACCATTCCAAAGAAAACGTACAAAAACATGCCAGAGTAACCCCCCCCCCCCGGCTAAAATGGGCTTAGCCCTTTGCGTTCTCTGGCAGGGACAATAAGCTCCCTTTTTTTGCTTATAATTTTTTTTATAATTTTTTTTTTGTTTACTCTATTATCTCGGTAACTTTTTAACTCAAATCGTACTCGCGCCCAGTCTATGGACTCAATGGGGTTGGTCCAACAGGAAAATTTATAGAGCTACATGTTAAGCTCGAAATTATCTAGATCGTCAAGTGAGGTTTTTTGAATTTCGATATCAAAATATTTTTATTCAAAATAAAGAAAAAAACGTGAAAATAAGTGGAAAAATTAGAAATGTATTATTAAATAAAAAATAAAAATTGAGATCGAAATTCAAAAAACTCTCTCGATGATCTAGATAATTTTGAGCTATACATATTAGCTTCTATAAATTTTTCTGTAGGACCAACCCTCTTTGAGTCTATAGACTTTCCGTAAGGGGGGGGGGGGGGGTCAGAACAGGTTTTTCACCCCCACGGGAGAGGTGGACCCCAAAACGAAAAATTTACACGAGCAACTTCAAAGATTTGGAGCATTTTGCACCTCATGTCATAATCTCATTTTAATCAGACCAGTATTACAGGTAGCTAGAAAAACCACTGAACTATCCCCTTAAAATAACAAGCCAAAATAAGAAACGAAAGTTTCTTATGCTATATTATTAGGCACTCTTTTCGAAGCTCGGTGTGCACAAGTATGCCACATGTCACTAATAAGAGTTCGTAGAGAGACATTCACCCCTATGTTCTCAAACACACTAGGTGAATAGAGCATCTCTTGCCTGGATGGAGCACTGCCTTTTTACCGAACATATTTATATAAATGTCATTATATAAGTTATAAAGTATCTTATCATATCACCTCTTTTCTAGCTTAATCGTTTTTAATAATGTGCAAAAGTATAAGTCATGAAAGGGCAGATTCGAAATCAGCTTAAAATTTAAAGTAATTGTTTTATGAGAGCTGATTTGCTTGAACTAGTGGCTATAAGGCTAATGAGATTAAGGGGACTCGATGAAAAAAAAAATAAAGATTTTCCCTCATTTTTTTATGCTCTATTATGAAAGAAAATAGTGTAGAGAAGATGTACACAAAATTTCAGGATGATCCGATACTCTGTTGGCGAGCTACACGCTCACAAACGCACATGTGAACTATTTTCTTTAGAGGGCTTTTTGACCCTGTTGTGAAAAGTAGCCTTTGTCAAACTTCACGCTTCTATTTCTATAGTTCTCGGTAACCTAGATAAAATCTATAAATTGCATAATGAAGGAAGGGTCGTACAAAATTTTTCCCAAATAAGAATTTCTGCATGAGAATTTCTGCGTGGTCCTATACAAACGTATGTGAAGTTTCAAATTTCTATCATTATTTATAAAGAAAAGTTCTGAAAGGTCATTAAATACTGAAGGTGAATAATGAAATCAAAGCATTAAGTTGCTAAATCATTGAGGTTGACTAATGAAATAACTGAAATCAAATACGGACAATACCAAACATATTTTTTCTCCACCAATATTCTAGCTTATAAAGAAATTTAATTGACTAATTTTCCTCATTCTAATTCTGTAATTCACTTAAACAAATAACATATATTTTCTGGTCAGGTGACGAGTGTATTAATGGCGCTTTTCACTGCAGTAAAACGCGTGAATGTATTCCACCCTATAGAAAATGTGATGGGAACAACGACTGCGGTGACTGGACTGATGAGAGAGAATGTAAGTGAGATGAGAAAGTTTAGACAGTCTATTTGACTTTACTTATATAGCAATATGAAAAAATAAAGATAGATACAGTAAAAGAGTACGATCGAATTGCGGAAGCACAATATATAATATATAGTATGATAATTGATTATCCCTACCAACCCTACCTACTACAGAGAGTTTACTATCTGACCTAACCGCTAGTTCGGAAGAACCAGCTCTCCCTGTAGCAATATCTTAAAATGATCCACGGGCGTATCTAGGATTCGGTCAAGGGGGGGGGGGGGCACTTTTCAAAAAAAATAACGTTTCTGAAAATATCTACGGATAATACCTCAGACTGGTCAGTTATTTTAATTGCTTAGAACATGCTTACACTGTGTTCCGTCAGAAGCGTCATTTTCTAAATTGCGAAATGGGTCGACGTCATTATGTTCATAAAGTATAAAGAATGGATTTTATCCTATTAATATTAGCATTTTACTTAAAACCTTAAAAAGTTTTTGAATTTGAGAAGAAATGCATCGTCCTGTACTCTGTATTTTGCCAAAACACCTTCTTCATCAGTATGTCGAAAATTCATGCTTCACTCCATGACAAGTGGAAGGGCGGCTGAATCTTACCACCTGAAAAAGTTCACAAGATTTCATGGTCTATTCAATGAAACTCGTTCTATTCACAAGAAAAGCAAATGATAACAAAACCAAAAAGAACAGAAACAGTGATTCAGGAGGTGAAGAGTTTCTTTGAAGAACCCCCCAGAACCCCCAGTTTCTCAGCAGATTTCACTAACCATAGCTCCGTTGTGGAGGATCGTCAGGTACACTAATGAAAATCCCTGAAATATCAACGGAATAAATGATAGGTATGATGCTAAGGTAATACCTTTGTTGCCATTACTAATTGAATTAATCTAATTCTAATTTTTCATGCATTCCTTGATAATGATGGCAACTTGTCATCGGTTAATGGTGTTTCATATCTCAGATTGCTTTTGGACAATTTGGTGCTAGTTTGCTATGCGATCTGATCATCATTTACTGGTTTGGCATGCGATCTATTTAGAATTTATTAACAAATATAAAGGATACAAACAGGTATACGAGATACCAAATATATATATATTTTATTTCCTTAAATAATTATATACCATTTACATATGCAAAGCCTTATTATGGAAATATATCAAGAAAATATCGTTATATAAACTACATCCTACCAAACTTATTTGAATATAAAGTAAAAATAAGCAATTAATATACGTTTTTTTTTTACTTTTAATGCATTGTGACAATATCATCTCGTCTATATTGTTTGTTTTGTATCACAGTTACTTAAAAAGAAAAATTATCATAATTATTAAAATAAAAATACTAATGCATTATCAGATCACATTAACCTCACAGATCGCATACCAAACTAGCACCCCATATTTGGGCCATACTGCATCATTCTGCAACTCGTTCTTCACTTTGGTGTATGCAAGACGGCGCTCCACCACATTGAATAAATGCAGTTCTAGAATTTCTCATTGAAAAGGTTAGAGGTCGATTCATTAGCAGAAGAACGGAAAATTCCTAGACAGCACACAATCAATATCTCAACCCTTTGGATTTTCACTTCTTGGCTGCTGCACAAACTTGAGTTTATACAGTGTGTCCGCAAAAAATGTATCCACTGTCATTGAATTTATCATAAGTACTATTGAAAAATTAATTAATATTAATATACGTATCTATGGTACCAACATATTTTACATATTATCGTGGAATGATGAATAATGCAGATTCAAGGCAGTGGATACATTTTTTTCTGGACAAACTGTATATGAAAAAGAATATTCCATTGTGTCTCTTATACAAAGTGTTTAAAGTTTCGCTGAAAGGTATAACCCGGAGACCCCTAAGAAATTTGGAAGAATGTTTCGAAGTTTGCTTCGTTCTGTCTTCAGGCTGGAGGAGGTCATTTTCAACAACTTCTGTAGGGCCACAGGAGATGTGGTTCATATTCATATGATGATAATTGATGCATTAGAAGTGCTTCTAATTCTCCATTTAAAAATGTCGTTTCTGATGGAACACAGTGTGTCAGTGGATGAATTGTATAGTCCATAAGTTAGAACAAAGCCCATTCACAATTTAAGAGCATTGTGAATATGATACTCAAAAATCCCCTTCAGAAGATCAAGAGTAAACTCCAAAAAGGAAGCTAAGTCATCTAATCGTTTGGCTTCGTCTGAAGTTCCTGGTTCTATCTTCACATTGATAGAGTTACTCTCAGCGAACTGGCGAAGCTCATCAACTCTAAAACCAACTAATTCATGGATCTGTAAGGCCACTGTAGCGAGTTGTCTACATTCGTGCTCTTCTCGTATCTGATAGGGTTTTATTTCAGACTGATGTCTCGCTAGAGAAAACAGGTCTCCTAGAAGATTCCCAGAAGGTGATAATGTTGAGGCATAAATATAACCCGGGCAAGAAGGTTTTATTCCTGGGTTATTCCCTTAATATCTACAATATTCCCTCCTAATCTCGATTCACAGTTTGATGATGAGGGAATATTCCTGTAACAATAATATTGGATAGTATTCAAATTCTTATACGAAGGAATATTCCAGGAATATTGGAGAGTTACATTATTCGGACAGATATCATCCAAGGATATTCAGGGAATATCATATTTCTATAGTATTCCATACGAAACAAATAGGAATATTCTTGGAATATATATTTTTGATAGTATTCCATTCTGAATATCCCATAAATATCCCTAGAATTAACAAGATAGTTGCGTATAATAGTATTCTCAAAAAGGAATGAAGGAATATCCTTGGAACAATTTGGATCTAAACAGTATTCTTCTTGAAACAATGAGGGAATGTCACAGGAATCGAATGAAAAATTTAACTTCCTAAGAAATACTTTTGAATATCCCTGGAACTATTTCAATATTTTGATAAGGAATATATCCCATTAGGTTATATGAAGGAATGTTCCTAGAAGATGGGAAATTTAAAGTATGTATTTCAAACAACAAAGGAATGTCAATGGAATCGAACAATGATTTTTTTATATCCTTAGAATTTGGATGTCTTCTAGGATCACTAAGAAACTTGGGTTTGTGAGATGAATTGTTGTAATTTGGATTTCATATGTTCTCTTATAATTTTTATCATCTATATAATTTTTAACGTTACTTCTAGTTTTTGAGGATAGCGCAAGAGTTAAGCTCTTCCTCTATGAGGTGTTAGATTTTCGTGTTAGGTATGTGCTTCCATTTTCATCTTCCATTCATACAAAACTCCTTCACGGAGCTTTTCTGCATCCATGAGCTTTGTCACTGACTTATAATGTGACTTCTTCTATAAGTCAGTTTCCTTTCTGGAAAGCTTCTTCCAGTCTCTTGTACTTCAAAACGTCAGCGTTATGGCCTTTTGTTCTAAAGCAGATACTAAACAACCAAGTAAGTAAAAAATATCGCTATAAATGAATAGAGTTTCGGATCAGTAAATTTAATGCTGGCTCCCTATTAGAAATTAGTAATACCTACAAAAATATCTTATTTTGTTTGTATGAAATGCGAAACTACTAAAAGTTGCGAATCAGGTAGCCAAAATATTTTTTATCCAATTTAGTTTTCGCCTTGCAGCACTGCAGTTCAGACGTAATAGACGGGTTAGTTAGTAGTTAGTTAGTAGTTAAATTAGTGTAAATTCAAGAAAAAAGAGGTTAGTATTGTGATTGTAAGTGTTTAACGTATGTTCACCATTGTTTATATTTCATCAACAGCAGTTATCACTCGACAATTTTAAATTTTGGTTTAAAGTTAAGTATTGATATCTGGTGATAACGGAATAAGAGTAGGGTCAAGCATGTAAATTGCGGCACACTAACTAACTGCGGCTTCTAACAACAGACACATCATATATTCAAAACACACGTTAAAAACTTAAATTAATAAATTATAGCATTCACTGCGCACCATTTGATAGCTATGCAACATATTAATGGAATTTTGGTTCAGAATTAAAATTCAATTAAAAACTAAAATACTGCAATTTACCTGCATGACCCTACTTACCGTACTATTTTAGTTTGTAGGCCTATTTCTATTCATATGTACTCAGTTTATACTTTAATTGTAAATGGGTTCTCTATGTTAATTTATATTACGAAATGTTTATGAATATTTAGCTATAACCTAGGTTAAACAATATATATTCTCTAGCCTCTGTAAGTGAAATATAAAATTTCATAAAATTATTTCTTCAGTGACCTGTCCTTCAACTGACCAGAGTTTAATAATAAAATTTTAAAAGTGCCAATAATGATTTTCAGTGTTAATAATGTTCATAGTAGCTTTTCTTCGTTCATGAGCCCTTTCTTGTTTTACTTTAATTTGATTTTTCTTACTTTTTTGACCCATATGGTTTCTCAAAAAAAATTTCCTTATCTATTTCTGTATTCTCTTTACTATCTACTTTTTCATCTTTTAAAATTTGAATGAATCACTTAGGTTTTTTACTGAATTTATGGATGAACTTATTGAATACAAATTATTGATAGATGATAATTAATTATTTTATTTCTTTTTAGGTACCACTGTCACAGTTTCTGGCAATATGGTTGGCTAAGAAGTTACAAATATAAGAGACATATCCTCTTCATTTCGTTGTGTGTACTATATAGTATGAAGTGCGTGCACTAAAACTATAGCTTCGCTGACACCACTAGATTCACTTCATAGTCGAGAATATGAAGGAATTTAAGAATAATGACAAAATTAAGTGCTCGATCGAATAAATTTGCTCCAGGTTAAAGTAAAGAACCAAATACAAAAGACTTTGTACTAGTTGTCACACAGGAAAGTAGCTCATAGCAAATTACGCAACCACCAATCGACTGTAGTGGTCAATAATTTCGCAAAAAGAGACGAAAGCACTGTTGAGCGTTGACTGCATTAACAGATGGAAGAAGAAAATGATGAGGTTATGGTAAATGAAACCTGTGAGCCTTTCTTAACTAAAAATTGAAAACTTAGCAATTGAAAAGTACAACCATAGCGGTATAGAATTAATAAGAAATATCTAGTGAAAAATACTAAGAGCTTATAGAACATAAATAGAGCCTCAACAACATATAAACAAGTTGCCCAGGAATGTATTTGTGCTTGATTACATCATGCTCTTTCTAAATCATGTGCTATTTGACATCTTAATAAAATGATTGACGTATGTTTAGTTTCTTTCATTTCATCCCATTACAAAGGGACAATTGTGGAAATGCCTAGATTTAAGTAATGTGTTCTGTAATTAAAGTGTTAATATTCGTAGATTTTTTATACAGTTATTTGTTCAAGTTAAACTTCTTGGTGTATAGCTATGTGACAATTGAGTGATGCAGTCAAGTGAATAGTGATACATGGCCAGTGATCCCTCTTCTTGTGGATGTAAAATTTCATTGGTACTTCTTCAATATTCCCTCTTTCTTTGGATGACTCATTCAAAAGATATCCCTTCAATATTCCCTCTTCCTTTAGATGTCTTATTCCATAGGTAATCCTTCAAAATTCCCTCTTTAGTTTAGATGTCTTATTCCATATGTATTCCTTCAATATGCCCTCCTCATTAAAATGTCTTATTCCATAGGTAATCCTTCAAAATTCCCTCTTTAGTTTAGATGTCTTATTCCATATGTATTCCTTCAATATTCCCTCATCCTTGAGTTGTCTTATTCCATAGGTTTTCCTTCAATATTCCCTCTTCCTTTAGATTTCTATTCCATAGGTATTCCTTCAATATTCCCTCCTCATTTAGATGTCTTATTCCATAGGTATTCCTTCAATATTTCCTCTTACTTTAGATGTCTTATTCCATTGGTATTCCTTCATTATCCCCTCCATCTATGGATTACTCATTCCATTGGGATTCCTTCATTATTCCATTGAGATTCATCTCTGTGATTCCCTAGATTTTCCCTTGTGATTTATGGGATTATTCCATAAAAGTGTCAAAAAATTGAATTCCCTGAATATCGAAAAATGATCATCATGGAATATTCCTCGGGAATATTCCGAGAATGTTTTGGGAATATCCATTTTTTGCCGGGAACTGTCCAGATCTCCATTTCTTGAAGATTTCGATCGGAGATTTAGGTTTAGCCGGTTTGAGTCCCTTATTATTATTATATTAAAACCATCAAAATAGCGAGGGCAGTGCTCCAAGCGCTTTAACCTCTTGGGTCATCTCGCGCTGATTAAAATGATAGATATTTTTTAATTTTAAAACTCATCCATTTTTCCTATGGCTTCTATGAAGTAAAACAGTGTTTTTATTGAGTTTTCATCGTCTCTTAGCATTTATTCTAGGTTCTTGTTATTACTTCTGTAGTAGCGTCTTCTTTCATTTGTATAGTCTGGACATTCCGTTATGATGTGTTCCACAGTGATTGGTACTATACAGTTCTCACAGTATGGAGGTGGGTCTCCGCTCATTAGATGACTGTGTGTAATTTTGGTGTGTCCCAGTCGTAGTCGACACAGTACCCTATCCTCTCTTCTATTTCTGCGGCATGAGGTAGCCCACTCTCTTGTGTCATTCTTAATCTTCTCAGTTTGTTGCCTTGGGTGTTGCTCCAGGTTCTCATCCATCTCTCACGAATAGTCTTCATGAATATATAGTAGTAGTCATTGTGCGGGAGTGGGAGGTCAGAGATTTGTTAGTTTCCCCTGGAAGCTCTTAAGGCAGCTTCATCGGCTTTTTCATTGCATTTAATGTCTATGTGCGCTGGTACCCAGCAATATTTTATAGTCTTTCCTTGCGATGTTATTAGTTTATTCCATTGGTGAATTTTTCTTACTATTAGGTGGTTTGAGAATATGTTAGTTGTTTCCGTTAGGGCGTTTCTTGAGTCTGAAAATATTACTATTGATGTTGTTTGTAGTCTGATAGCATAAGTTACTGCTACCAGAATTGCGTGTAATTCAGCAGTGAATATTGATGTTGCAGTTGTGAGTTTACGGGATATAGTTTTGTTCGGAATGATCACTCCGAATCCAGTGCCTCCATCCATTTTTGAACCATCAGTGTAGATCTTTAGATCTTCGTTATGATTTACGGTGATATGGTGAAGAAAAAGGTTTTTCATATTATATTTGGTGGTGTGTTTGTTTTCTTGAAGTTGTACATTTCTTTACATGGAGGTTGTATTACTTTTGTATATGGTGGGATGTCATATTTCAGGGATTTGGAGACTTGAATATTGATCTCCCTGTGTGTTGATATCAACCGCCTCATTCTGTATCCGAAGGTTGTATGTGAAGAAATATAGTATACTGTATTTATTAGATAAGGAATCTAATCTCATATACGAGGACAATAAGTGTAAGTTTGTTACGTTTATGTCACTTATAACTGGAATGAGAGTGTGTGTGCATCGGAGCTCATTATATCGTATATTCTGTTTATTTGTTTCACTTTCTTTATTAACTTATACAAAATTATTTAACTAGGTATTTTTTAAATGAATTATTCATGTTAAAAATGATATTATTTGTATTATAAGTAGTCTCATTCTTTCGCAGAATGAAGTTATCATCATTTCAATAAAGTAAAGGAATTGGAAATGACGAGTTTTCTTCATGATAACTTCATTCTTTAATAAGTACGAGATGTTAGAAAAGTGGCACAAATGAACAGAATATACGATATAATGAGCTACGATGCACACGCACTCTCATTCCAGTTATAAGTGACATTAACGTAAACAAACTAACACTTATTGTCCTCGTATATGAGATTAGATTCCTTATCTAATAAATACAGTATACTATATTTCTTCATCCCCCCCAGTTTGGAGTCTCCGAAGTATCCTAGAGCTAACAGATTTGATCAGTTTACCCATTTTCCGGTTTCGGGCTCGTAGTGCATAGGAGCTCGAGTAATTCGGCGGGGACGTGAAGTTTGCTCTTGGAGATTCCATGGTTGGGATAGAACAAAATGATACAGCACCACAAGAATTGAAGGTTTCAGTTGACTCGGATTCAAGTAGAGACAATGAGGTATTGGTTCATGAACCAAGATTACCGAAATACACTCCAGAACAAACTTCACGTCCCCGCCGAACTACTCGAGCTCCTATGCACTACGAGCCCGAAACCGGAAAATGGGTAAACTGATCAAGTCTGTTAGCTCTAGGATACTTCGGAGACTCCAAACTGGGGGGGGGATGAAGAAATATAGTATACTGTATTTATTAGATAAGGAATCTAATCTCATATACGAGGACAATAAGTGTAAGTTTGTTTACGTTTATGTCACTTATAACTGGAATGAGAGTGTGTGTGCATCGCAGCTCATTATATCGTATATTCTGTTCATTTGTGCCACTTTTCTAACATCTACTTATTAAAGAATGAAGTTATCATGAAGAAAACTCGTCATTTCCAATTCCTTTACTTTATTGAAATGATGATAACTTTATTCTGCGAAAGAATGAGACTACTTATAATAACAAATAATATCATTTTTAACATGAATAATTCATTTAAAAAATACCTAGTTAAATAATATTGTATAAGTTAATAAAGAAAGTGAAACAACATTATTTATATTAATTATTATTTCATATTGTTTTATAGCTGTGAGTAATAAAACATACACTCCTTAGCCATAACTTTTAGTTGAGAATATTATTTAACTAGGTATTTTTTAAATGAATTATTCATGTTAAAAATGATATTATTTGTTATTATAAGTAGTCTCATTCTTTCGCAGAATGAAGTTATCATCATTTCAATAAAGTAAAGGAATTGGAAATGACGAGTTTTCTTCAGTATGGGCTGTTCTGTTGTTGTTGAAGAAGTTAACTTGCAGTTGATTAGTTATTATAGTGTGTGCTGGTGTGCCTGGCATTCCTAGAATTCTTGCATATAGTTGTAAGCTGAGTTAGTCTCTCCTATCATACAGAGAGGCTTCACTCGTCTCTGCATATAAGCTTTCTATCGGGGAGGATCTCAAGGATACAGTACATATTCTTAGGGCTTGGTTATGGATAGGATCTATCATTTTCATAGCAGAAGTTGATGCTGAGCAATAGATCTGGCATTCATAATCTAGTTTTGATCTAACTAGGGCTCGATATATGCGAAGTAGGGTGGTTCTATCTGTTCCCCATGTATGTCTGGAGATGTATTTCAGTACATCAAGACTCTTCAGGCACCTCATCCTTAATTCCTTTAGGTGTGAAATATATGATCGTTTTTTGTCTAAAATTAATCCAAGAAATCTCGTTTGTTCCACATAGCGAATGGCACACTCTTTCATCATTATTGTGGGTTGTGGAAAAAGGCCTCTTTTCTTTGTAAAGTGCATGCACTCAGTTTTCGTAGTTGAGAAATTAAATCCATGTTGTCTATTCTATTTTGTTGTGTTGTTCACTGCTATTTGTGTCCTTCTTTCTGCCTCTTGCAGACTGGCAGAGCTAGCGAAAATAGCAAAATCATCAAAGTAAAAGCTGCTTTCAACATATTGGGGCAGTGCTACAGCAAGGCCATTAATTGCTAGAGTGAAGAGATTACAGCTCAAGACGATTCCTTGTGGAACATCTTCCCATTGAGTATAGGGGTCTGAGATTGTGTTTCCATTCCTCGATTTCATTATTCTATTAGTCAGGAAGTTTTTGATAAAAGTTGGTAGGTGTCCAGACAAACCTGCTTGTTTTAGGGATTTAAAGATATGATGTCTCCATGTTTTGTCATATGCCTTTTCTAAGTCAAAAAGTACTGCTACCACATGTTTTTTTCTATTTAGATCATGTTTTATGTATGTATCTATTCTTATAAGGACATTAATTGTGCTGCGGATTTGCGGAATCCATATTGTTTTTCATCATATATCTTGTGTTCTTGTAAGTACCATACTAGTCTCACATTTACCATCTTTTCAAGTAGCTTGCAAAGTTGAAATCCTGCAGGACATCCGATGAGCATATGCTTAAACCGATAAATGTTGAGCAGTTATTTTGTAGATGTAGGTGAGTTGGGGAACCATCATTTAAGACACTGCATTCCATTCTGTTAAGGATGCTCTCTATCATTTTACCTTCAGCATTAGAGTTATAATCTCCCCTAAGTGGGCTCCTTGCGTTCATGTCTCCAATAATTAGTTATGGTCGTGGTAATTGCTCAATAAGGTCTTTCATTTGGTTGTATGTTATGTGGTCATTTGGGAGGAGATACACATTGCAGACAGTATACATACGAGACAAGTAGCATCTAATTACCACCGCCTGCAAAGTGGTTCGCAGGTTTAGTTGTGTATGGGCGATGCAGCTCTTAACAAGCGTGCATACTCCACCATAATCGATACCATCTCTCACATGGCCTCTTCTATGATACATTGAGAAACCTCTTGGAGGGTTCATTATGCTTGTCGGCATCCTCGTCTCTTGCAAGCACATTACTACAGATTGTGTTTCATGTAGTAGTAGTCTTAGCTGATTGTAGTTGGTTTTTTAACTCCTGATATTCCAGTGTTTTACAGTTGATTTGCTAATTAGACCATTTAGTTCGCTTATTGTTGCTGATTGTCATTTGTATCTTGTGTTTCTTCACATCTTTTTTGGGGTCTGTATAGTTTTTATTCACGAGATTGTTTTTTTTTATGCTTTTGTCAGGTGGGTTTTCGGGGTGTCTGGGTTTCTTGATTCCATGGGGACTGTTCGCTTCGTGAGGATTAGTTGTCTCACGAAGACGAATCGCCCCACGGGAATCATCTTCCCCACGAGAGTCAATAGACTCATGAAGTTGAGTTCTTTCATCATGGTGGGACCCTACATGGGTTCTTTAAGCCCCACCACATCTTGTCCCTTCGAAGGGTTGGGTTTGAGTGAGTATTTTGTTATTATTTCTGTCAAATTTTGGTCGGTATTCTTTTGTTTGTTGGTGGGTTGGGGGTTCATTTTGTACTGGGTGTTCACTCTGTGAACTATAGTACAATAATGTGGGTTTGCTCGAGGTCTTCGGTTGATAGTCACTAGGGGTATCATTATTAGTTTTGTTAGTTTTGCCAGTCACTACTGAGGCATAAGAGATGTTGTTTCTTGGTGCTGTGGACAGGACCTTGTGTCGAGCTTCTTTGAATGTTAATTTTTCTTTTACTTTAGTGGCAATTATCTCCTTTTCTATTTTATATTTTGCACAGTCCTTTGATGAGGATTTGTGTGGTTCTTTACAATGATAGCATTTTATAGGATTTTTACATGTAGTAGGGTTATGATCTTCACCATAACTTTCACCACATGATTCACAGATAGGGTTGTTGGAGTTTCTACAATTTTTTGCAATATGTCCGTACATTTGGCAGTTTAGGCATCTACGTGGAAGAGGTATGTATGGTCTTAATCTCTCGTAGAGGCCAGCAGCTATTCTAATTTGGTCGGGTGGGTTTGGTATGTTGAAGGATAATACTACCGTAACTGTTGGTTCAAAAGATCCTGGTCCGGTCCTCTTTTTAAATCTGAATGCCTTGATTACTCCGGCACTGGACAGCCATTCTACTATATCGTCCTCAGAGTTTCCCTTGAGAAGATCGGAATTGATCACTCCCTGGCTTCTGTTAAAGTACTCATGAGGGGCTACCTTAACAGCCTCACCTACCAGGGTTTTCAATTTCATTAATTGCTCACCCTGTTCTCTTGACGTAACTTCCACTGAGAGTGTTACATTTTCTCCATGGGAGATCTTGGAGACTTCACCACACAGTTTCAAAATTTCTTTATCTATCTTGAATAAGTTGAGTTTAGTCAGGTTTGAGCTTGATTGAGATTCAATTGTGTAGTATTTTATGTGCTGTTCTTTTTTTACCACTAAATATATTTGCGTAGGTGCATATTTTGTTTCCAGATTCTGTTCTTTTTCTTTTTATTGCTGTTGGGTCATATGGTTCCATAGTTATTAGATTAGATGTTCCAGGTTCGGGTGCATTAGGGTTTCTTGGTTTCGACACCTTCTTTTGAGGGCCATAGTTGATTAGCAGTTCAGTGTCCATGGGATCAGATAGGGTATGATTTATCTGAGCTCCCTGAGAATGATCTAGGTCGTGATCATAATTGGTAAGCAAGTTTAGAGCCATATTGTTACCTTTGCAATTATTGTTGTTTCTGCCAGTAACTTAGCAGTATTAACCGCCAATACACGTTCTGTTACCAGTCATTGGTTCAGCCGTAGCCACAGAACTGGCCTGGTTTCCACCAAGCTCTGGGTCAGTCTCTGGATTTCGACCTGTATCCCCCTGACCAGAGGATGACCTGCCGAGCGCAACACCTTTGTCAGAGACAATGGCTCCGTTAACGCTGTTAGGGTTATTATCATTATAAAGACTTTCCATCATTAGATTTTACTATCTCTGGTGGATTTGACAGTCTCCGGTAGAATTTTTATGGGTTCTAACCCAGCTTTTCATTTTCACCTACAGCTAGGTATGAAGGTATTTCGCCGGCCAACATTACAGACAGAAACAACAAGTTTGACCGTTGCCACCCCCGGACCACGATGAGGCACCTTCTATTTATGGATGGTAGGAAGGGCTCCTACCTCTCCTTCGGGGGTTTGAGTCCGTTAACAACCTTTTCATTTACCGAGAGAGCCTTCTCTGAGAATTGAGAAGTAGAGGTTTGGAAATGCACACCTGAACTGGAGTGTGTTCCTAGTTTAAGTCTAGTGTGGGCGACCAATTTATCATTGAAAAGACCCGACACATATTTGAAGGCTTCTCGAATGGGGATTTTGACAGGGCCTCGAGAAGGTGGAAAGAGCACGGCTTTCAAAATGAAAGAAGTGAATGTAGGATGAAGGCGATTCCTGTCAATGTTCAACTTGAAAAACAGTATGCCATTCTCTGATTTGACCTCAACTCGAGATTGATCGACAGGTAATATTTTCACAGCACCAGAGGTTTCAAGACAATGTAGACTTTGAATGCCTCCCGTCATGCCATAGGATATCCTAGAACCAATATAGTGGCGTTTCTCTGCATCATGAGACATTAACGTAGAATTGATATTGAAAGGAACAGCTTAATAAGAAGAACTAAGCATAAGATCTCAGGACATATTTGCTAGCTTATGAGCCGGATGACTCCGTCACTGATTTTGTGGAGGATCGTGCATACAGGAAGATACCTCTTCATCAGACTCGATAACAACAGTCTCTTGATGTTAGGATTCACCAGATATGTCGTGATGGTCTTGTGATTCATTTACATACTCTAAGACACTAGACTCTTCCGATGAGGAGTGTCCATTGTGAGGTCCTTTATTAGCAGCTAATTGATCAACTCTGTTAGTTGGTTTCTCAATAGCTGCCATCATTGCGACCATTTCAGGTGTAAGTGAAGGGGGGGAGGGGGGGGGGGGGCTGGCTGGCTGTTGAGACATCCAAGGAGCGGAATATACTCTGTCACTTGGTTTACTAATGCCGTGCCAGTCGTGGGATTGAAGAATTGCACAGATATCTGATCTTTTGACATATGACAAGAAGGCTCAAATGTTTGAAGGTTCGGCAAGGAGACTGAATTCAAACCAGAGTAAATGGAGGGTGCTGGTTGGATAGTTAGTCCGTCTCCAGTAAATTGTACAGGAGCAGGCGATGATAATAACTCCATATCTCTTGCCCCAACCTGGGTCTGCCATTTAGAATTTACTGAATTCATTGAGGATGTTGCCTCTGCAGAGGCCCATGATTGTATGGTCTCTCCATTGCCAGTGTCGGTAATACAAATTGAAGTGTTAGTCGAAACTACCGCAGTCTCAATCGCTATAGCTGATTGTTCTGGCGATTGGATTGGAATCGCCATCAGCTTGCCATAAGACATTTTTTCATTTGCTGACGTTATAGGTCTATTTAAGAACCTTTCCTTCAACCCAGGTGCCTGTAGAATAAAAAAGGTCGTTATAGACGTTGCAAATTTTTAAGATTCGTTAAGAGCATAATAAGGGAATACTATCTTGTTATAAAAGGATGTGTGATGCCAATGAAAATCTTCCAAGTTCTTGTAAATTTTGAACTTCTTATGAAGAAAAGGAATGATTGTGCGTCTCCATTTTAACCAATGTCCCATGGCTATCTCATGCATGAAGCCCCCATATGTAAATGCTCGTTTCAGAAAGAAGGAGCATGCCGAACAGGAACTAGGTTCATAGAGAGGAGGATCGTCTTCAGATAGACATGAAGAGTGTTTGATGTATGGGTGGTTGAGGTAAGATGGGACAGTTTAGCGGGAATAGAATGAATTACAACTATTCCCCAAACACTTGAAAGTGGCTGCATTGATCGCCTTCTCATCGTTTTAACTTTAAGGATTTGGGTTTTTATTACGAATGAATCTTAAGAAATATGAATTCCCATAATTTATTAGGGGGTTTAACGTCTGCTTCGGAACCAAAGGCCATATCGCTGACGTCAAAAGGAAATTAAATACAAGGGACTGGAAGAAGCAGTCAGAGAGGAAAGTGGCTCCATGAACAAAGTCACTTACCACCGTCGGTGACAATGCTCATGGATGCAGAAAAGCTACTCCGTGAATACAGTCACTTACCAAGGAATGTGACGAAACGGGACACAAGCACCGGTGGCTGCACTCACGGATGGAAGAGGAAAATGAAGAGGTGATAGTAAATGAAGCCTACGAGCCTACCTAACACAAAAATCTAAGACCTCGTAGTTGAAGAGCATAACCCTAGCGCTATCCTCTAAAACTGCAATTAGCGTTAAAAAAAATCATAAACATGGTAAAAATGAAAAAAGACAATCCATAATCCAAATTACAACAGTTCGGGGCCCAAGGGACGCCACCCCCCTTCTCTTCCATTCACCACAGACAGCTTCAGGATAGAGCCCCTGGGGGCTGAATTCCCATAAAGTTACTCTATTCAGCAGATAATTACTAGCAAATTCAAAGGAACAAATTTGACTAGTTTGATTATCGAAAAAGGTTAATTTAGCTATTCCTTGATGGAAACAAGCCATTCTGAATTATTCAATCATGAATTCCAGACAATAACAGAAGGTACTGTTATTAACCATCTAACTCTACATCAGAAAAATGTAGTTAAGGATTTATCAAGGTTACCGTAGAACACTAAACTTACAACACTTCTGACTAATCCTATAACTAGTTAAAAAATAGCTTATTAACAATTAAACATTCTGAATTATTTGCAAGTGATTATATCGAAAGATAAAACTCTATCAAATCATTCACGAACGACTACATCAGCAATGTATAGTTAAAATTTTTTTCGCTGGAAGTAAAAAACTAAGCTCACACGATAAAAATCTTTAACCGGCTAAAACGGTTTATAACAGTACTAATTAAAAAATTCTGAATTATTCGTAAGTGATTACATCGAAAAATAGAGAATCATTCTCACACGATAATATCAGAAATAATTAATATTTCTAAAAGGTTAACTTGGTAAGTAGAAATTTGAACCTACTGTACACCACTTCAGATAAATCTTTCATTTAGTTGAAAACGTAGTAGTTTAAACATTTCGAATTATTCGTAAGTGATTACATCGAAAGATAAAATCTATCGAATTATTCTCAAACGATTGCATCAGAAACAGTTACAGATTTATCATGGTCACATTAGCAAGTAGAAATTAAACGTACGTAGCTACAGGACAACACTTCAGATAAAAATAAAAACAGTTAAAGATATATCATGGTTACATTAGCAGGTAGAAATTAAACGTACGTAGCTACAGGACAACACTTCAGATAAAAATAAAAACAGTTAAAGATATATCATGGTTACATTAGCAAGTAGAAATTAAACGTACGTAGCTACAGGACAACACTTCAGATAAAAATATTAAAAACTAGTTAAATTATTTATTAGTTAGTGATTACATCGAAAGATACTCTATATAATTATTCTCAAACGATTACATCAGAAATAAAAGATTTGTGAAGCTTACCCAAATAAGTAGAAAACTTACAGGAAAACACTTCAATTAAAAATCTTCAAACTAGTTAAGTTAAAAACTTAATTTTCTTAACCGTGATTAAAAATTCTGAATTATTCGTAAGTGATTACATCGAAAGAAACTCTATCAAATTATTCTCAAACGATTACATCAGCAATGCTTAGTTGGCCCAGTTGCGAAATACGACAACTTTGAAATACAAAATTTCGATCCGACTCCTCGATCTTAAAATTGGATATTTTGGTGTTTGGAAAAAGATGGCTGTCACGAAACACGACTCAAATGAAATACAAAAATTCGATCAGACTCCTCACATGGTAATTAAATTGTATCTCTTCAGTATTCCTACGGGGAGAAATTCAGTAGAGTCGCTTTTTATGAAAGCTATGTAGAGACGGAAAACAATCCAACTCCTCTTAATTTACATTCAAGTATTAGTAATGAAATCATTCGAATTCAATAATAATTAGAATGAATATAATAACCAATTTTTGTATCACAGTTACGGCAAACTATGCCAACTTTTTTAAGTGATTGCTTCAAACATTTGATGAAGGATAATTAATTGTATTATAAAGTTTAATAAAGGATATTTCATTGTATTTTAAGGTTTAATAAATTGTACTTAAATTGAATGGTATAAACATGGAAAGGCCTGTTGCTTTCAATGGAAGGTAGGTTTGGATGGTCTTACGTTTCGTATAACATGAGGAATCGTGTTTCGTGACAGCCATCTCTTTCCAATTAGCAAAATATCACATTATAAGATTGAGGAGTCGTGTATAATTTTTACATTTGGAAGGTGTCGTATTTCATGACAGCCATCATTGAAAACACGTAAAAACCCTTATTATCCATTGGAGGGAGTCGTATTTCGAAAATAGGGCTGCATAGTTAAATCACAGTAAGTTATGAAAATAAATTTCAACTTACAGCGTGGTTTCCAGGTGAAGAGAAGCAATGGCACACACAACCTCTTGCAGAGCAAGAAGAAACTAGACTGAAGTTTAATGGTGGAACACGCTGTCAGTTCGTCTCCCCATTAATCTGCTCATAATTGCTCATATATGTGTAGAATGAATAGTTATCATATATGTTATTTCTAATTATGAAGAATAACTGTTAAAAGTGTATTAGTTACCCTTTTTATAGCGTAAAAAGAACTGGGGAGCCTTATTACATAGTGGCTCTAATAGCAATTTTCGGGAATAATTATCGCTGAAAATAGGATGGTAAATAGTAAAGTTTGTTTTTGTATGTATGTAATTTTTATGTGAATAAAATTTTGCATCTGTTTTTGTACTGAATCAGTGATTAAGTTATGAAAATATATTATAAATTCTATAATTACATATAATCCCTTTCAAATCTGAAAGTTTTTTGTCTGTCTGTGACCCGCAGAAATATACGTATAACAATTGGTGACAGCTGCAGGATTTGATTCAACTTTAAGACATAACTTAAAATTGAATCATTTAAGGAATGTGATGGTCCTAAAGAATACGTAATTTTATTTCCATAACTTTGATACATAACTTTTATTTTTTTGTCAGGTGACTCGTGTAATGGAGGTGCTTTCAAATGTTTAAATAAGCGTAAATGTATTCCATCTAGCTCTAGATGTAATGGATACAACGGTTGCGATGATTGGAGTGATGAGGATGACTGTGAGTGCTATGAGAAAGATTAACAGTCTGTTTAACCTTACTCATAATACAACATTATAAAATAATTTGAAAAGAAAGATGGAAACATGAAAATGGTACGATCAAACTGTGATCGCTTAAGAAGTTACTAAGGTAAAATACTGAAGTTGAATACTGAAATCATAGGACTATATTATAAAATCACTGTTGTCGAATACAGAAATTATTGAAATCAAATAATGACAATACCAAGAAAATTTTACCCTATGTCCAATATTCAACTAATTTTTAACATAAATTTATCAATTAACCTATTTTAATACTATAATATAACTTTATTAATAACTCATATTTTCTGGTCAGGTGACTCTTGTTCGGGAACAGGTAATTACTGCCGCAATGAACGTGAATGTGCTCCATCACACATCAAATGTTATGGAGACAACCACTGCGCCGACTTCAGTGATGAAAAATACAGTAAGTGTGATGAAAAATACAGTAAGTGTGATGAAAAATACTAAGTCTAAAGAAATTGTGATGAGAGAGACTGTAGGTGATGAAAGAGACTGGATGTGTGATGAGAGAGACTGTAAATGTGTTGAAAATTGTGTTGTAAGGTGAATACAGAGAGGTATCAAGGTGAAAAAAAAACAGGTGGCAAGTTGCAATGTGAGTTGAAACAGGTGCTTGTAGCATGAAAAGGTAGGAAATATCTTAAGAAACACCCCACTTTTAATTAATTAGTCTAAAGATATTAAAATGGTGAGTAAAAACAGGTGCTAAGGGCAACAACTAACAATCATTGCAGTTAAAGTATGTGGAGGTGAAACACCACAAACAAGTTATTCTAATTGGGCAGTGAAGGATTGAAAAACCATATCAATTCCTCCAATTAAGGTTTACGATTCTGAATATAGATTGTATAAAACTTGTTGTTTGAAATTGATACAAGAGGAATAATTCCTATTCGTATGGTTTAAGAATATTTTTCATTTTCAAGCAAATGACGACCTTGAATCACGCATCGCTGGAGGTGTCTCTGCTAATCCTAACGATTGGCCCTTCATGGCAGCTCTCCTCTACTCTTCTTCTGGCATACATTTCTGCGGGGGAGCTATCCTTACTAACAGGCATATCCTAACAGCTGCTCACTGTAAAGGGGTCTTTACACGGTAAGTGCTCAGTGCCACTTTGTGGTGACACTGCTCAATGACACGCCCACTTTGTTACTTGCCACAACCTTCTTGGCAAAACTTGGTGGTGACCAAGCTATCGCTCTGAGAGCGAACGCTCACCACAAAGTGCCACTGTCTGTCAGTAACGATTGCCAGACAATCAACAACCCCTTTCATTGGCCTAGTTGAAGAGCGAGCATGCCTATGGAAAATAAATCTAAACATTATAAAGATAAAACACTAACAGCGTTAGCGTTTAATAGCATATTAGATGCTAACCACGATACTAAAGTGTCAGTGCCCACCAAAGCACATCCAGCTCGTGTAAAGGCGCTTAGCTAATTGGTGGGCAGTGTGGTGAAAAAGTGTGGTGAATAGTGGCACTGACCAGTGCTCGTGTAAAGGCCCCTTAAGGAGAGGTAAGGTTGACATCAACTTGGTATTCGCTGGGTGAAAGTTATATGCTGCCATACAATATTTGAGACAAGATACCTCTTTAATCTTCCATAACCGCACTATGACTTTACCTGTCGATATGAACTGAAATGGTAACACTGTACCAAGAAGAAAGTTATTGCGGGGCCATAGAAAATTAAATGGACTTGGTTTTGTATTAAGCTCTGCACCAAGAATTATGTCGAAAATACTCAAAACTGTGTTATCCAGTTCTCCTGACGTTAAGAGTGGCACTAGTTCATACACAGACGATATTCTTGTAGACAAATCGAAGGTCTCTGTGTCCACTGTGACTGAACATTTATCGAGATTTGGGCTCTCCATCAAATCCCCAGATGAATTAGATGGGGCTCAGTACTTAGACTGAAACTTTTGAAAGATAAGTCTGGTGAGCTCTTCTTCCGAAGAGGAAACATTATTCCAGAGCTACCTGATGTTATGTCAAGAAGAGAGTTGTTTTCTATATGTGGAAGATTGGTGGGTCATTACCCGGTAGTTGGTTGGTTAAGAGTTGCTTGTAGTTATGTAAAGAGGGCAGCACAGGGTAGCAGCTGGACGGATACTATTGGAACATCAGTGGAAACAATGATGAGGGAGGTTATTGAGAGAGTTAGAAATAAGGATCTGGTGAGAGGAAAAAGGGCTGTGCCACCAAATGTGGATGCAACTGTGTGGTGTGATGCAAGCTCAATAGCTTTAGGAGTAGTGCTAGAGATCGGTGATGTTGTTGTGGAGGATGACGCATGGCTTAGAAAGAGAAATGATTTTAATCACATAAATGTGGCAGAGCTTGAAGCTGTGCTGAAAGGCTTGAATCTAGCAGTTAATTGGGGTGTCAGCAACGTTAAACTGATTACAGATTCAGCTACTTTAAGGTTGGGTTAATCTGTCATTATCAGAGGACAAACGAGTTAAAACTAAGGGAGCTGCCGAAATAATAGTTAAGAGAAGGTTAGGAATACTAAAGACTTTAATCGAGGAATTGAACTTAACTATTTCGATTAAGCTGATGCCGTCCGAGGAAAATAAAGCTGACACTCTGACACGAGATAAGAAATCGTGGCTTGCAGTAGAGGGAGAGACTAATGACAACTCGGAGACTAGCATGTGTGCTATGGCTACCACTTTGGAAGACAGACATAACATGCACCATATGGGAGTTGAGAGAACTCTATATTTGTCACGGACAGTTGATCCTACTATCTCACGTGAGTCTGTTAATAGAGTCGTTAGGCAGTGTATGCAGTACCAATCAATCGATCCAGCTCCTGTAACTCACCAGAGCAGAGAGTTGGCGGTTGCTGAAGACTGGAAAAGTATAGCAATCGATGTGACTCACTATAGGAATGTGCTTTATTTATCTATTGTAGATTGTGGACCAGGAAGGTTTGCAATTTGGCGACAATTGGCTAGATAGACTGCTGAATTCATTAGCATTCAGTTGGAGTCTATTCTTTTTGAGCGTGGCCCTGTTGAGGAGGTCCTGATGGATAATGCTACAGTATTTAGATCTAAGCTGTTCCAAGACCTTCTACAGAAGTGTCAAAATATCGTCCTATTTTAGAGCTGCGTATTGGGGCAGTGGTAATGGGATTGTGGAACGACACCACCGAATTATTAAGGCTATGGCTGAGAGAGGTACTGAGTGTAAATAAAAATGGAGATAGCATAGCAAAGGCACAAGTGATGCCAAAAAGTGGCGCCATGGGCGTGTCTAAACACCAGTATATGGAATATGTAGTGACAATCGAGAAGTTTAGTGTACGTGACGTCATCACAGCAACACTCTAAAACCAAAATTGTCACTACTTATCACTCTATTGTCATTGCTATGTATGTTTTTTTATACTGTGGTCTAAACCAATGGCGCCCCTCCCACTCACATCATCACATCTGTTTAACAGAATGCACGGAAAGGAGAGGATGTGGGTGTGAGACACTACTCATTTTAATACCTCTCTATACCTCATGCACTTCTTGAAACCCTACTTTTTAAAGATTTAATAGTTACTTACATGACAAATACAGATAATTTCTATGATGAAAAAGTGTATGATATAATTACCACTTTGCTTTGACATCTCACTAAAACTATAATTTTATTACAATTTACAGTAATAACAAGATGAACAGAGAGAATGTATGCTCAAATCATAATAAATTCACAATAAAAAATACTATTAAACCATAAAAAATATAAGAATTTATCCATGGGTCAAAGCATATACTTCTCAAAAAGAAATACAATGTTACTGACTATTTTTGACTAATTTATTGCAAGAAAGTTTGAGATTAAATTACATTATAAGAAAAAAGAAGCAATGGCCCATACACGTATATCCAGAAATTTAGTGTGACGTCATGACTTGATCATTCTATTAGAATGAATGCAAAATTTAAATATATTTATAACTCTTGTTGACATCTGATCAGCATGGAGAAAATATATGTATAAATTACCATACAACGGAAGTAAATAATAAATAAAAGTATTTTATGTACAAACGCAATCAATACGTATGTAAGGGGTTTATTTTATCTTACATATTTTGTTAAATTTGTTACATGGTGGGAAAATACGTAAACCACCATAAAAATATTATTCATGAACACAAGTTGCATGGTGGGATTAAATATATCCCACCTTATAATGCAGCATATTATTTTCATTTACATTCAGTACTATTGAGTTTAATAATATAATGATAAAAACTACCTATGCAACTTGATACTTTTTTTATTCTCAAATCTTATGACTCAAAGAATTGAAGTCTGTTTTGGAACCAAAAACTATATCGCTAATATCAAAAGGAAGTTAAATACATGGGACTTGAAGAGGCAGTCAGAAAGGAAAGTGGCTATGTGAACAAATTCATCTACCACGATTCGTTGGCCAAGCTCAGGTATGCACAAAAGCAGTTACTTAATTAAAAAGATTGTGGATTGGGAAAGATGGAAGAAGAAAATGAGTAAGTAAATGAAACCTAAATTCCTACCTAGCAAAAATTCTAAGAGGAAAATGAGAAGAGATAGTAAATGAAGCATGCAAGCCTACCTTAGCGTTATCCTCTAAACCAGAAAGTAGTGTTAAAAATGAGTTGTAATTAAAACAATTATGATTGTTTAACCTTTTTAATTTACCTTTCAATCTGAATATAATAAAATTGAATGAGAAGCCAACTATAAACAATAATGTTTTCATAAATCCCACCAATTGCGACAATTAGTAAACAGCATGTTTTTAGAAATAAAATATCATCACAATTGGTAAATAATATGTTATCAAAATTTTGATAGCTACAAACAGAACAGAACAACATTGCCTCCCTCGACTGTTAATTGATTAGCACTGAGCATTGGAGGAGGGGCATACAACCCTATTGCACCGAGTGGCAGGGGTGCATTGGGGGATGACATGCCCATGGCGCCACTTTTTGGCATCACTTTTCGTTGCAAGGCATGCTACCTCCATACCTATATATACTCAGTGGAGAGAGGACAGATGGATCCAATCGAAGCGGTATTTTGGTATAACTTGGCGCCTTGGTCTGGGCAAGATGCACCAACTGTTCCACAGTGTGCTGTTTGCTAGATTTTATTTATTTCACAAGTGCTTTGAAGCCATGATAGTTATTAATGTTTCTGAGATAAGAAACTGCAGTTAATTAAAGTGACGCAATTTACTAACTTGATCCTAAACTAGGGACTTTCCTACCATCCCTTTTTGAAACATGGACCAAATAGGTAAGTACATTCTGAAGTATTGTCAATATTCACTTAATGGTTGATCCATCTTGATACTTTCAAAATAGACTCATTAAGAAGAGGATCTAGAATTTCAACAGATACAGTTTCATATTTTTAACAGTTCTAAATGTTCTTCAAAAGAATTATCACATTAGTTAGGCTGAATTCGTACCTAAATAGCGGTGCCTAACTGCTATGGTATATGGAACAATTTGATAATTTGCCCATGATGCAAATAAAGATTGGTAGATCAGTGAATTAGGAGCCCGAAATAATGATATTAACACCTATAATGAATCATGTAAATACCTAATGTCATATGAATGATCTTGAGTATCAAAACACACAAGTTAACAAAATTTAAATATGAACTGACGCTAGACGTGAGTGGCTGGATCAAGGCCATCTATAGTTTATCAGGCCGGACCATTCTGGCGTTTATAGTTTGAACAGCTGATCGCCGAAATCATAAAAAAGCGCTACTATCCCATTAATTTAGATAAGAATAAATATAAAAAACTGGTAGCTTTTTCCTTTAATTGACTTATTTTTTAAATTACGAGTGAAATTTTGATTTAAATTTTTTACAATGTATTCTTTAGAATATCTGCTATTGACTGGGAATGCTGATGACACATTGTTTAAAGGCACATCCTAAAGCTATTGATTCACAACCTGCTCAGACTGTGATTTTATGAACAATTATGATACCTGTTCCTTTGTAAGGATTGAATTAAAAAAGACAATTGCATGTGTTCTTCTTTATTTCCAAGTGTTTTGATGAGAACAGAAAGCAAAATAAAGGGTTTCTTGGAGAACACTTTACTAGTTCCACTGTTCCAGCAGTCTGGCCTCCCTAAATATGGTAGCACAACAGCCACAACTTACAGTTTAACATGTCACAAATAGAGTGGACTTTGAAATTCTTTGAATCATGTGCTTAGTTAGGTATAGCTCAGCAGTAGTAAGAATAATTAATGATAATCCATAGAAATATTATTCAATATTCATGTGTGAAACACAGCTAATAGTTTCATCATACTAGATAAACAGTGAATAAGACTGAGGTAATTCAAGATTTTCAATGTTAAAAATTAAAATTTAAAGTAAAAAAAATATTCCAGTCGATTGCAGAGATTTTAGTGAATGAACTGTAAAAATTTAAATCAAATTTCCACTCGTAACTATAAAAATAAGTCGATTAAAGGAGAACGCAACCAGTTTCTCTATTTATTCCTATTTAAATTAATAGGTGCGTAGCGCTTTGTTATGATTTCGGCGATCAGCTGTTCAAAGCAAGGGTATGGCCTGGTTACACTAAAGATGGCCTTGATGAGTGCCACTCTTCACAGTGTATATATAGTAGTGGCAATCGAGATATTTTACGTGCGTGACGTCATCACAACAACACTTTAAATAAAGTCCATGCCTCAAGGTAATTGAAAAATTTAAATTGTATATTTATTGGAACCTTATTTAAACATTAATAAATTTTCTTGTTAAATTTGTTGCCTTGATCACGTCACGTATACTGTTGTTGAGAGTCTTATAGTTACCGCCTTAGTTGTGCCGCCTTTTGATGATCTTTCAAATATTCGTAACACTTCGTTCACCCTCCGATATAATTTTTCTATGTTGTGTTCTGTATGAATTGATAAAGATTGAAAAATAATTAATTTCAATTTAAAATATAGAATTACTGTAAAAAAAATTGATTTCAATTCATCTAAAAAATCCATTTTTCATTTAAATTCGGTCAAATATCTTTCAGTCATATTGGAATGTACTTGGAACTTAACACATAGATGAAAAAAAATACATGAACCTAATTAAATAAACCTCAATCCTAATAGTTCAAAATTTGCCAATTCATCATTATTATACCATGATAATCGATGTAACTATTAAAATATCATGAGTGTGTGAAAACTTTATTTGCAGGTTCCATGTACTGTTTATATACATATTTCTATCACAAGACAATTATTTTTTAATAAGTCAGTTAAATTAGTTATTTCTAGAAACACACATTTATATGGTATAACAATAACAAAACCTTTGAACTGAATACATAAATTATGTATATATAGGTAAACATATTGAACAATTATATTAGATCATTATTCATTCATTATTATTATCATTATTTTTATCGTTATATTATCATTATTGATTCGAGAGAAAATCTAGATATTGACTCTCGAAGAGGCAATATGACTCAAAGGTAGAGTCAATCAAGAAAAAGTCTCCACTATTGGAGTTTTACGATTGGAGCTGACTCGCAATTTTCTTTCAGTGCGGACCAGATTGTCGTTAGAGTTGGAGAGTACGATTTCAATTCACCGTCAGGAAGATCTCAAGATGTGAATGTCAGTGATATTTGGTATCATGAGCAGTGAGTTTGTTGAAGATGAGCCAAATTCTATCTGAGTTCTATTTTAAACTCTTCTATAAACAGCAATAAATTAAGGGGAAACTGAGAATTTTAGTTGATGGCCTTTCTTTCCTGTCTTTCTAATTGCCGTTGTTCGAAGAAGATAAAAAAACTATTTCATTTTCCTTAAATTTCCTTATTTACAAGAATATTATTCCTATTAAATTAATTATAGACAATCTCTACAGATTTGAATAATATCATTATTTTTATCTGTAAAATATTCATCCGATTATTCCATCTAGATATTGATTTGATTATTTCTTTTTTATATTTATGTCATTATTTATTTTTGATATTTATTTCATCATTCCATTTAGATTCAACCATAGTAATTTGGAAAATGATATAGCCATCTTGGAGCTGAAGGAGGACATCACATTCAATGACTACGTCAAACCAGTTTCCCTGCCTCCTCCAAACGTCTCTTTGACTAATCGCGATGCCCATGTTATTGGTCAGATAATTAACTATAATTTGAGCGATTGATTATTTTCATTGAATCCATTTATTACTCTATATTTATATATTACTCTATATTTATATCTATATATTTCTATTCCTGAATCTTGGCCCTTTGGAAACCTCCGTTTTATCGGAAAGGTCTACATTTTCGATCAACTTTTTTATTTTTAAATTTTCGTGCAAGGTATCATTGATACCAATTAATAAACGATTACAATAATAATTATTAAATACTCTTTCTTATGTAATCGAAAATGTGAAACCATCCGATAACTCTGAGCTTACCCTTTACTTATTTTTTATTTATTCCAATCAGCTGTCATTTTGGTGTTCATGTCACACCATTTTCTCAGGTTGGGGCACTACTTCTTATAAGGGTAGAGGAAGCAATGTCTTGAGGGAGGTGATGGTTCCCATCTGGTCACATGGACAGTGCAAAAAAGCCTACTACAAATATAACTTTAATAAAAGGATGTGCGCAGGCCTTGCTGCAGGAGGGAAAGATGCTTGTCAGGTACAATGAAAAAGAAATAAGTTGTGAAATTAGTTGTGACCATATAACCACAGGTTGTAATAAGCTGTGTTTAGTATGACCATATCATCACAGGTTGTAATAAGCTGTGTTTAGTATGACCATATCATCAGAGGTTGTAATTAACTGGGTTTAGTGTGACCATATCATCACAGGTTGTAATTAGCTGTGTTTAGTATGACCATATCCAAACAGGTTTTAATTAGCTGTGTTTAGTATGACCATATCACCACAGGTTGTAATTAGCTGTGTTTAGTATGTCTATATCACCATTGATTGTAATTAGCTGTGTTTAGTATGACTATATCATCACAGGTTGTAATTAGCTGTGTTTAGTATGACCATATCATCACAGGTTGTAATTAGCTGTGTTTGGTATGACCATATCATCACAGGTTGTAATTAGCTGTGTTTAGTATGACCATATCATCACAGGTTGTAATTAGCTGTGTTTAGTATGACCATATCATCACAGGTTGTAATTAGCTGTGTTTAGTATGACCATATCATCACAGGTTGTAATTAGCTGTGTTTAGTATGACCATATCATCACAGGTTGTAATTAGCTGTGTTTGGTATGACCATATCATCACAGGTTGTAATTAGCTGTGTTTAGTATGACCATATCATCACAGGTTGTAATTAGCTGTGTTTGGTATGACCATATCATCACAGGTTGTAATTAGCTGTGTTTGGTATGACCATATCATCACAGGTTGTAATTAGCTGTGTTTGGTATGACCATATCATCACAGGTTGTAATTAGCTGTGTTTAGTATGACCATATCATCACAGGTTGTAATTAGCTGTGTTTGGTATGACCATATCATCACAGGGTGTAATTAGCTGTGTTTGGTATGACCATATCATCACAGGTTGTAATTAGCTGTGTTTGGTATGACCATATCATCACAGGTTGTAATTATCTGTGTTTAGAGTATGACCATTTCACCACAGGTTGTAATTAGCTGTGTTTAGTATGTCTATATCACCATTGATTGTAATTAGCTGTGTTTGGTATGACCATATCATCACAGGTTGTAATTAGCTGTGTTTAGTATGACCATATCATCACAGGTTGTAATTAGCTGTGTTTGGTATGACCATATCATCACAGGTTGTAATTAGCTGTGTTTAGTATGACCATATCATCACAGGTTGTAATTAGCTGTGTTTGGTATGACCATATCATCACAGGTTGTAATTAGCTGTGTTTAGTATGACCATATCATCACAGGTTGTAATTAGCTGTGTTTAGTATGACCATATCATCACAGGTTGTAATTAGCTGTGTTTGGTATGACCATATCATCACAGGTTGTAATTAGCTGTGTTTAGTATGACCATATCATCACAGGTTGTAATTAGCTGTGTTTGGTTGCATTAAACTTATGATTTCATTTTAAGATTTTTATATCAATTCATAACAATATAAATTATAAATGTGATAAATAATAGATATTAAAATTTTGATGCCAGAATAATAAAAAAAAATCATTTATTTTTTATTTTTTCGTTGACTTCTTGGTAAAATTGATAAAGCTCTTACTTTTTTTTGTTCCGCAGGGTGACTCCGGTGGGCCCCTCCTCACGAAGTTGCCCTGTTTTTCCGATTGGCGCATCGTAGGAGTAGTTTCGACTGGGTTCCAGTGTGCCAGGGCCGGCAAACCGGGTGTTTACATCAGAGTGTCTGACTACCTGGAATGGATCACTATCCACCTGCATTGAATTACAAACTACTTATGATGGATTAATTGCAGCCTGGAATTTATTAATAGGCACCTGGAGTGGTGATATGTGATCACTATATAAATATCACTATATAGCTCGATTGAGAATTAACATATCTTAGCTCACTATTTCTCAAAACACAATTCCTATTATACTTAGTAAATGAGTTTTTAATGTATTATATTAGCAGTCCTAAATATTGTAAAATAAACCTTATTTAAAGATTTAATCTGATCATATTCATCAATACAGTACATTAGATCAATTTTTCATTAATACGTTGTCAACGTTCACGCTAATTATTTTGAAACTTGATTCTTTGTATTCATTCACGGTTTATTATAAGATTTTAGTCCGTATTTTCAAGTGTTAAGTGATTTATCCTTATTATTAGGTAGATATTATATTTAGTAATACGCATGCACATTGCACAAGTTGTTTGTTTCTTCGAGTTTTTATAAAATATCTTGATGTGATCAAATCAAATTTATTTATTTACATTCACATTGTTCAGTAGCCACATTTAAGGGGATGGTCTCCACTTTTTGCTAGCTACCAATAATACTCGTCCGATTGAGCTGAATTTTTGACCTAAGGTGAAAAATGGTTATAGAAGGTTTAGTTGGTCCTGAACATTTTTCCCTCCACCGTGGGGGTCGAAAAACCTGTTTTTCGACCCCCCCCAAAAAAAGCCACTCTTTGAGGGTTGGTCCTACAAGAAATTTATAGAAGCTAATCTGTTCTCAACTACTATCCTAAGGTCGTTTAGAAGATCTTTTTTTGAATTTCGATCTGAAAATAGTTTTATTTTATTAAAAAGAAAGTTAGAGATTGAAATTCCAAAAAAGGGCTACTAGACGAACTTAGGAATTTCGTTCTGAACAGATTAGCTCTCATTCATTTTTCTGTAGGACCAACCCCCAAAGAGTGGCGCTATTTTGAGCGAGATAATTTATTGAAGTAAACGAAAAAAAATTGAAAATTATAAAAACACAAAAAAAAAAAATCAAAACATAACAAAAAACGGGATCTTTTCGTCTCTATTAGAGAACTTCAAGGTCACCCAAGCCAACGGCGAAGCCATCTACTAAAAATGGGAGGTTAAGCCCATTTTAGCAGGGGAGGAGTACTGTGGCACACCCTAATTTCACCCCCCTCCCATTCTGACTTATAGTTGTCACAGCAAAATGAAACTTTTTGTATGTTTTCTTTGGAATATTCAGTAGGGAACTAAAGTGAAAAAGGAAATCCGTAAAAATTGCAAAAAACAGAAGACGATCCCCATAATTAGATATATTTCAGTGAATTCAATAGTATTAGTTTAGTACTGATTAAACTGTTATATTAGTTTAGTACTGATTAGACTGTTATATTAGTTTAGTACTGATTAGACTGTTATATTAGTTTAGTACTGATTAGACTGTTATATTAGTTTAGTACTGATTAGACTGTTATATTAGTTTAGTACTGATTAAACTGTTATATTAGTTTAGTACTGATTAGACTGTTATATTAGTTTAGTACTGATTAGACTGTTATATTAGTTTAGTACTGATTAGACTGTATATTAGTTTAGTACTGATTAGACTGTTATATTAGTTTAGTACTGATTAGACTGTTATATTAGTTTAGTACTGATTAGACTGTTATATTAGTTTAGTACTGATTAGACTGTTATATTAGTTTAGTACTGATTAGACTGTTATATTAGTTTAGTACTGATTAGACTGTTATATTAGCTTAGTACTGATTAGACTGTTTTATTAGTTTAGTACTGATTAGACTGTTATATTAGTTTAGTACTGATTAGACTGTTATATTAGTTTAGTACTGATTAGACTGTTTTATTAGTTTAGTACTGATTAGACTGTTATATTAGTTTAGTACTGATTAGACTGTTATATTAGTTTAGTACTGATTAGACTGTTATATTAGTTTTATAGGTTTTACCTTTAAGTTGATGAAACATCAAAGACTCAAGGTAGTTTAATTTCATATTAATTAGATTATTATTGAATTATTTACACTGGGTACATATTTTCTAGAGGCATATACAGTTTTTTCAGTCATGTAATAGTTATTCCTTTGACAGTTCTCTTTGCGTCCTTCTTCATATAGATTTTTTTAAGTATAGACATTACACATACTAATATTCATAGAATTGATTATTCTATCCCCTAAAAGCTATCCTAATAAATTGCTTGAGCTTTCTAGAAGGCAAAAAATAAAAAAAATTGTAAGTTATTAGAACAATACAAATGCAATAAGAAACTGAAATGTAGGGAAGACATACTTGTTCAAATAGTTGATCATTAATTTGAGTGCAATGAGCCCCCAAGTGGTATATAGGTACATAGGAACTACTGAACCTCTACTTATTGAAAATATTAACATTTCACTGAAAGGTCCTGGGCATTTTATCTTATTAAAGGGATCAAAATTACTGCGAGAAATCAGCTTTTTTGATATCTTGATGCCCAAATTACTATTATGTGTTGTAGATGATAAAATAGCACACTAGATACCTAGGTATCAGTATCAAATTAACACAACTCTTAGAAAGGTAAAACTTATGTTAAGTCTCCCACTTTTACAAATTGTAAATATTAATGTAACGGTATTCAATAATAAAAACTGTAACATTTATAGTTAGTCTGCTTAATTAATTCACAGGTGAAGTTTTGGGTTAAACAACCATACTCTAAATCAAATCGAGTAAATGTAGTATCATCTGCAGTCAATATATATTAGATACCAACAGACACTGAGGGTAAGTCAGCATTATAAAAGAGGTGAAAGTACATTTCATGGATAAGACTAATTTATTGGGGATAATAAATGACTCGGATCATATGTGCTGAGATTCTTCAGCAATTTAGTTGACACTTCATTTTTACCATTATTTACCATTTTACATATTCTTCATCTTTCTCCCGTTCACCAGGAGTTGCATTGAACAGGTATAGAAGGAAATAGCTTTCTATATACTGAAATCATTGCATGCGATTAATATAAATTAAAATCAGTTACATAAAATATTAACTTTAAAAGTAACTAACTTGCTATTCCTCAGCTGCGTGTAGAATTCTTTATCCAATGGTTGGTATTTGTCGTAACTATGATTGAAATCAAGCCAAATTTCACTCTTATCTCCCATCACAGTCAATAGTTTGATAATGTGTTGAGTATTTGTAACTTCATGATTACTGTAGTTAATTTTAACTTTAGTTTGCAAAGTATGTATCACTTCAGTCATGGGTTTGATGTGGTTGTTGCACTCTATTCTATACCTTTTCCAATCTCTCAAGCTGTCGGAAACAAAGCTAATGATATCTGCATTGCTGTCTGATGACAGAATAAGATCTAAGTGATAGGCAGGAGAAGGATAATAATCCCTTTGTTTGAAGTATTTCCTATTAATAGCTCTTCACTTCAATTAGTAGCTCTTCACTTCAATTAGTAGCTCTTCACTTCAATTAGTAGCTCTTTCTATTGAAGAGCTACTAATTGAAGAACCTCCTAAATATTTTCCTATTGGAATTTGATGCTTCTCTTGTTTTTCTTTTTTCCTCTTCACTAACTGCCTGTTGGTACGAAAATTCAATATTTATGTGTGGTATATAGATAATTTACAGCTTTTCTAACATCAATTATCTGTCTTACAAACTAGATTTCTTAATTATTCAATTTCGACACTTCAGAGAAACAATCATAGACATAAATCAATTAAATTTTCGGTGAAACAAATACAAATTTTCTAATTGAGACTCGAACCCTTTCATAGAAGATTAAGATGCCTTTAATACAATTACCAGTTGTAAAGAATTTACATGAACTCAAACTTTGACTCGAATAATATTTACGATAATAATATAGTGAAATTTAATAAAAATTCCAAACCTATCGTGTAAAATGCCACAAATTCTTCTGAAAATGAATTATATTCTGTATCTTATATATAGTATATGTTATTACTCAATATATCAAATATTTTATTATGATTCTGACGCGTCTGAACTAAACCCGTTGACTTGATGCAGAGAATGTTTAAGTTAAACTCTTTCCCTAGATATTGTAAAGTGAACTCTTTGTCTTGTTTACACAGAACTTGAATAACCTCTTTGTCTTGTTCACATATAGTGTAGAAAGTAAACATTTAAACTTAATTACAGAAAGGGTGTCAATTCATATACTAAAGTGTGTAGCTAATCTTTTCACCTATATTTCCATTCTGTATATATGTATATAGCTAATAAATATATTCAGTCAGGATAAGTTTCTACCTACACAAATTTCTTTTCATGATATTGGTAAATACTTTAGCTTTCGCAAAAAAAAAAAAATACTTAATTTCTTTAGAAATTGATTCAATTCAATATCATATTAATCATGAAATTGAATAACTAATGAATATCAAACAATTGGTTTCTAAGCACTTCAGAAAATTATTTTCCTTCTCTCTCACTCACCAAATGAAGGTACAAGTTTCTAGATTCGTCTTTAGTCACCCTGAAATAAATAAATGTGATAGTAGACAGCTAGTTAACATTAAATAGGTTATCACTACTGTTTAATCCAAGAAAACAGAGATGAATGGATATAACAACACATGTGTAAATAAGGGTGTGTTAAATTTATTAATTAATTGCTAAATTCATTTATCAGAATGTTGAAAACTATTTGTGATTGAACAATGAATTATGTGATTATCTGATCTTTATTTTAAATTGACAAACTCGAATGGTCTTCCAATTATAGAAAGTAGTTTTAAGATAAATTTTAGGTGGCACTTTAAGGTTTTAAAGTAAAAAAATTCTGATATAATAAATACTGGCATACCACTGCTAAATCTTTGAAAGTAAGATTTAATAAAATGAATGCACAGACGCTCATTGACTCTAATGGAATGGTTAGTTGTCAACCATATCTGAAATTATTGGTGCATATTCGACTACAACATTTGGTTTAGAAGAAATTAAACAATAAAAAATTGAAAAAATGAATTTGTGACTTACTAATACTGAAATTCGATCACCAGCCTCACACACTCACCAGTCACATGTTTACTTAACAGCCTCCAGCCTCATACTCATTCACCAGCTTCACTCTCACTCAATCCTCAGCTTAACACTCACCCACTGGTCACCAGCCTCACGCTCGATCATTCACCAGCCTCATACACTCTCACCCTTGTTCCTTCACTTCAGTACTTCTTCCCCATTTTGTCCTTATTTTCTCTCTTTCTAATTGCTTCAGCAGCTCATTGACGTCAGTGTCTGTCAGATAACAATGTCTCAAGCATATATAGTCGAATCTGAAAAGAATTGAGTTAACAGTGTGGGCATTAAAAAGAGAAATCTGCTCCAATAATAGAATGTAATCTCGACGTTTGGATATAATATAGTTATGATTATTAGGTAACAACGAAATGTAAGTTACGTAACGATAACCGCGTTGAATTATTATTTCATTACAACTGCTAATTTTTTTGACTATTTTATATTCACATCTACATCCAATTAGCTCTTTTCTATATATATACTCACTCTTTTGATTCAGGAAGAATGTTTTTGATAATCTTGTAGAGGTTTTCTTTGCCGTCAGCAGGTACGTGTTCAATCGTCAAGATGGATCCCCCTCTGATAGGGTTACTTCCAGTGCTGGGGTAGTCTTCTGTGTATTTGACTCTTAGATCTGCAAAGTTAATTGAACAAAAAACATTATAGTATTTATAAATAATTTGATTGCAATTTTTGAAATCAACCTCATCATTTAAGTTAAAGTAGAGTGTATTATTACAGTATCATTTAACTTCAAAGTTCCCCTCCAGGCAATTTTTTTATTGTTCAATTCAATGAGGCTAATATTTCTTACCTCATGAAATTTGGTAGCATATTTTTTAAGTTTATATGGTTTTAAAGATTTTTATAATCAAAAATCTGAAAAACCTTCTTTACTTCCAACTTGCTAATTTTCAGTCTGAAGAAATAGAATGTTCACCATTTTTTTGATTGTCAACTAGGTTTTAGGTATCCATTTAATATTAATGTAAATGTATACAATTGGATGAACTGATTATAGAAACGTTTATATACTTCAGGGAAATTTATAACTTGATAATTCAAATTTGAAATCAAATCAAAGAGTGTACAATCTTCTTCTTCAGCGTCAGGTTAGTGATTCGCTCAATTGTTACACACAGAGTATTAAAAACTCTAAAAACAAATTATAAAATAAATACCGAACCGAATCGTATGTAGTTTGGAGAATAATAAACCTAGACCTTAAATCTATAATATTATGTAATAAACTCATTTTTTTCTCGGAGCCTGGAGAGGACCTTTAAATTACATAGCTGGTATGCCATTCTTTCTTTGTAAGTTTAATGGGATTTTAAAATCAACTCAGAAGAAAAGAGTTTAAGTACTCACATAATAGTGATTATTTTATTAATTTTATCCTATTCATTTGGTTTTGTTGTTTTCAAAAGTATTTTTTATTAAGATAATTTCAATAGATTATTAATAAAACCGAATTTTGGTACATTTTCTTGTAAAAAACAATTTTCAAAATTTAACTAACTATCGATAATAGAAAGGATTTTCAATTTTGTGATAGAGATCCGTTTCTGTACGCTCGTGTCAAACAATTTGTGGCAACATGTATGAATAAAATGACTTGACAAATTCTCCGAACACTACTCATTACTCAATCATCAAGTACTTTCGAAGTCACAAGACTTTATCCAATCATCGAACATTACCCAAATCACCGACCATTAACCAATCTCAGAACAAAATTTTATTAGTTAGTAACAGCAAATCTACCTATCTATTTTTGAACAATTTACCTATTAAAATTGTGACGGTGTCATGGTTGCTGGTCACACTACTATTTATAATTAGTAAAATAATATTTTTAGCTTTTAAAAGTAAAAATAATTTATTAAATTTCGTAACAAAAATTCAACTTGATAACAATCTATGAAAGGCATCAATTAAATCACTATCTACCTGAAATTTTATTTATTTTATTTTGAAGAAAATATATTCATTAAGAAATTGGTAAGACTTGATCAAAGTTTTACAGATTATTGAAAATGAACACAATAATAATGAGCATTGCATTAGTATTAAATATTAAGAAATATATTATTATTAGTCCTATTACCCATCCCCTCGAAATAATATTCATTGATCTATAGAGTGCTCTCACTAAAATTATTAAAAATGCATGAATTATTATGTAGACCTTTCGCTATTTTTTCCATAAAAACCCTTATTTGAAATTTACATATCCATTGGTAAACACAAAAGAATTGTGATCTATTTGAAATTGAAATAACACAAAAAAATGTACGTTCCCTAAGAAGCGTCATTTTTGAATAAACGAGTTAGGGGAACTTGAAATTCTTCAAGGTATATCACGTATAATACTCTATTTTGTTCATAAAGAGTGGATTTTTGACATTGATCTTCAACCATCTTAAACCTGAAAAATGTTTTGTGATCTTGAGAAGAGGAGGATCGTCCTGCAGTTTGCAATAACACATTCCCCTTCAACAGCACGCCGATAATTCATGCTACACTTTATTGATTTTACCAACCGAAAAAGTTCACAAGAGCTCTTGATATTTCAATGAAGCTTTTACCATCCACAAGAAAAAAAAAAACAGTAATAGTGATCCTGGAGGTGAAGGGTTTATTTGGACAAACCTCAAGTTTCTATTTCAGAAAGAAATATTCTGGAGAATTCACCCATCGAAACCAAGTTGGAGGATCTTATGACACGAACCTTATTACTGTTTTTATCACTACACTTCAGCTAAAACATTAAATGATGTCCACAAAGCACAGAGAAAGCAGTTAAGTCAGTTTCTGCAGCAACCATCCAAAATTGTCAATAAAATCGTTTGGATTGACGTGAAGTTCTGTTTCCTCATCAAAAATCACATAAATAATTGAAAATCCTCGAAATATCTGCGTGCTTAACAAATGATAGTTATTATGTTAAGGTAATGACCCTTTGTTGCCTTAATTAATCGAGTGGTCCCAATCATTCACGCTTTCTTTGTCAATGATGGTTCTTGTCACCGGTTAATGGTGTTTCATACCTCAGATTGCTACAGGACTTTATTTGACCCTGGCTACGCCAATCTGAAACGCCTTCTTTACTTTGGAAGATGGCAGACGGTGGCCCACTACATTACACTGCATCTGCCGCCTAAACTCGAGTTTATGTTAGTTTGTGAATGACCAGATTCCATTGAGACTCTTATACAACGCATACAAAGCTTCACTTAAAGATATAGCCAGGAGATTCTCGAGAAATTTTGCAAGGATGATCTGAATCGTGTGTCGTTCGGTGTTCAGGCTGGAAGGGGTCATTTTCAACAACGCATGTAGCGCCTCATACGATATAGGACAACATATGATTAACAAACATAAAAATCAATTATTTCACTTTAAAGTAGTGTATCTGAACGGAATTTGACTAATATTCTTTTCTTCTAATTTGCGATTTAAAAATGAAGTTCTTGATAGAAGAAAATGTATCTTAGGTATCACTTATAGATGGGGATTGTGTACTTTATGGCACTTGCCTAGCACTGACTCTCTCTTCTCCCTCTGGAGGGAACTTCTATACAGACATCTAAAATAATTAAATATAAGCCCATAATATGAATATCTTATCATAGCAAATTGCATATAAATATATAAACAAATAAAAAGACAGGAAAAAAGTTTGTTTCGGTTTAGAATTAAAGTTCAATGATATTTTTCCATAAGATCAAGTTCGGCCTGAATTTTTTGCTAGATTATTAGGTTTAAATATATATAAAGAGCAGATATTGCAATATTGAATATATATTGACAATATTTATAGGATGGATTGTATTATTATAGAAGAATTAATATGGAAAATTATAATACTTCATATTAAGTTGTAGAGAGGATTTTAATATTCAACATATACTATTAGGGATGATTCAATTTAATTTTATTACTATATATGATTAAATATAATATTAATTTATAAGAAAGATTACAATCTTTGATATGAATTCATGTGAAAGAATGATGAAGAATGAACTTTTTTAGTAATCAGCTGTTTTACTTACCCAACCATCCATTGAATTCCTTCAAGGCCTCAAAACTGATGTTAGAGACAGACGGAATGCTGATATACAGTCTTTTACTTCTCAAAACTCTTACCACAATGGAGAGATATTCTCCTGATGAAATACAAGCTTTAAATCCAGTTACCTTGCACGTGATACTATTTTGGGGTAGAAAATAAATTAGTGATTAAAATAATAATCAAAGGATTATGTGTTAGTATATTACCTAACCAAGAGGAATTTATTATTTAGATATTAATAATGAATAATACAATTTTTATCTTCATCATTCAAATATTATTTCCTTTGTATACTGTGAACCAATCTTGCAATTAGTGTGTTTAATAGCTCATAATTATAAACAAATAATTAGTAAATTGACTCTAATAAATATTTGTACAATGGAGAGAAAAAGATTATTGAAATTAGGACAATCATAGAACAATTTGATACAGCTAAGTTTATCAAAACCATATTTAAAGTAAAATATACTTGTTATTTCAACTTAAAATGATAGAACAGATATACATTTCACTATCTATCTAAAATATTTCGAATTAGATTTACAATTCAAACTCATATTAATTCATTGAGAGATGTATATATGTTCACGTAACTTATCAAATATAATAAACAGCAGCACGTATGCGTATTGCTAGGTAAATTCAATAAATACATAATGCACCTCTTAATAAGGCTGTTTTTCTTGCATTATATTCGTGAAATAATGGTAAATGAATTACATCTGCAATGTAATGCCAGATCATGAGTTGATTTTATATCAGTAATGGTAACTTGAAACGAAATGAAACTAACGATTTGTTAATGTCTCTCTAAGTTTTACCATTTCTTTTGTGTTATACTTCTTTTTTGATATTGTTTTAACATTTCTTTCATCCATATTTAGTAATGACATATATTCCTTCATAGTCTAAGACCTATGAGGACATTTTTGTCCCCATTCAATTTACGTATTTTGGGTAATAATTCGTAAATATTTTAATAAGAGATCAGTTAAAGCTCATGTGTACGATTTCTTTTGGTAAAGGTACACTTATGCTTCGACTAAGATCGTTGAAGCTATTCTTCCCTTTCTGTTGTTTTATTAAATATTAAAAATGTGATTGATGATTGAAAAAAAATTATAATAAATTGGAAACGAAATACAAATATTTGCATTGACTTATTTAATAGCATAATATACTTGTTATTTAACATTGTAATATAACATTAGATAGATGATTCTCTTATTTTAAATAAGATTACATTTTTCATTTTTTACAAATGAAATAGAAGTTAAAAATGTTCAAAAAGTCCTTTTGGCAGAAACTACGAAAGGAATATGCGATAAGACTGCTAAATTATAAGTAGTAGGTATCATAGTTACTATGATACCTACAACTTTCATTTATTTAATTGGTAATATTTAATAAAAACAACAGAAGGGGAAGAGTAGCTTCGACGATCTCAGTCGAAGCTTAAGTGCACCTTCACTTTTCTTGTATTAGAAAACGTGTGCTCTACATATAGTTAAACACAATTGTAATTCATACTTTTTTCATAGGAAAAAAATTATTGTTTGCTTTCCTATTTATAAATTTCAAGGATATCATAAAATTGGTTGTTATTAACGTTCAAATTAATTAAAGTTATAAAGGGTCAATTGAAGAATAAGTCAAAGTGGTCAAATAAGCCACTGCTACTCATCCTCTGATTAAAAATTATATGTAATGTTATAATACGTATCACTTTTTTTGTAACAACAATAACTTATGAAATTGTAGTTAATCAGCTTTTTTGATATCATGATGCCCAAATTATTATTATGTGTTGTAGATGATAAAATAGCACACTAGATACCTAGGTATCAGTATCAAATTAACACAACTCTGAGAAAGGTATAACTTATGATTTAAGTCTCCCACTTTTACAAATTGTAAATATTAATGTAACGGTATTCAATAATAAAAACTGTAACATTTATAGTTAGTCTGCTTGATTAATTCACAGGTGAAGTTTTGGGTTAAACAACCATACTCTAAATCAAATTGAATAAATGTAGTATCATCTGCAGTCAATATATATTAGATATCAACAGACACTGCGGGTAAGTCAGCATTATAAAAGGGGTGAAAGTATATATCACGGATAAGACTAATTTATTGGGGATAATAAATGACTCGGATCATATGTGCTGAGATTCTTCAGCAATTCAGTTGACACCTCATTTTTACCATTATTTACCATTTCTCATTTTTACCATTTTACATATTCTTCATCTTTCTCCCGTTCATCAGGAGTTGCAGGGAACAGGTGTAGAAGAAAATAGCTACTTTTCTACTGAAATCATCGTACATGATTAATATAAATTGAAATACAGATGCATAAGATATTAACATTAAAAGTAACTAACTTGCTATTCCTCAGCTGCGTGTAGAATTCTTTCTCCAATGGTTGGTAATTGTCGTAACTATGATTGAAATCAAGCCAAATTTCACTCTTATCTCCCATCACAGTCAATAGTTTGATAATGTGTTGAGTATTTGTAACTTCATGATTACTGTAGTTAATTTTAACTTTAGTTTGCAAAGTATGTATCACATCAGTCATGAGGTTGATGTGGCTGTTGCACTCTATTCTATACCTTTTCCAATCTCTCAAGCAGTCGGAAACACAGCTAATGAAATCTGCATTGCTGTCTGATGACAGAATAAGATCTAAGTGATAGGCAGGAGAAGGATAATAATCCCTTTGTTTGAAGTATTTCCTCAGTAGTTGAATGAAGGTGTCGCAGTTTTTTGATAGCTCACCATTTGCCAATGTTTCCAAAATCAGAAGTTTAATGATGTTACCGTACCTGTTGAAGATATAAATTTTTATAACACATTAATAATAGGATTTGTGGATAAGTATTTTGGATTAATATTTTTTTCGTACTCAATGTATGTTTTTCAAATGTGTTTATAGTTTGTGCACAAAATCGAAATACAGTAAATCTTCGTAGTAGACCAGGGTTTCGTTCCAAGTTTGTTTGGTCTAGTAAGAAACTCACTTTATTAGTTTCATATTAGACCAAAATAGTTTTCTCTAAAAGTAAAGCGGTGACTTAAATATTTCGATAGCTCTATTTGTTTATGATAACTTTATTGCCAAATTAATGGTGACTAACATACTTATTTTGAAGTATAACATATTTAGAAACAGTATGAATTTTTTTTGCGTCAATTAAAATGAATAGAATATTCTTTCAATTAAATTATCCTTTTATGAAATTTGAATAGTCTTCACTGTATCTAGTTTTCTATAACTTTTCACATCAATTTTTTGTAGCCCAGACTCTACCATTAAATCTGAAACCTATTCTGCCTTATGTTTTATCCTAAAAACAGCATAAATAATTATAATACATTATTCAAATTAGGGAATTATCTTTAAAACAGTATTGTAATTATTACTCCTTGTAATATTTACACTAGAATAACTGTAAGTTGATAAAAATTGTGTTTTGTCTAGTACGAGTTTTTTCCAGTACAGTTACAAAAATTTCTTGGTCTAATAGGAGGTTTGTCTTCTAGGAGGCTGGTCTAGTACGAGGTTTTACTGTATCACAAAATCAAAATCTGATGTACAAAATAGAGAGACCGGAACTCTGGAACAGTCTTCAAATAGTAAAAACCAATCACTAACTTCTAACAATCTAATATATATTTTCACAACTCCATACTTATGGCACATTTACTGGATATTATGATATGATAAAAGAAATACCATAAAAACTGAATGATCACATCGACACTCTTCTTTGGGAAGTAAGTTAGTCATAAATTTCAAATATGTAATATAGAAACAAAACAATATTCAATCTATTTCAAAGATAGTTAGAGAGGTTTAAATCAACAACTCATCTTAATACTTCCTCTTTAATGTCAGGCTGTAACTCATCAAGTTTCAATGTATGAAGGAGCTTTGGAATCCCGTTATCTTGAATTGGTTTTGCTATTCTGCGAACAGTAGCCTTTTCTATGGAAGAGAATAAGTTAATAAGAGTATAAATGGTGGGGATTCAAAGTTAATTGTCAGAGCGGGAAGTGTCCAGTACAAAACTGATGACGGTACCTCTATTAGGATTGCTAAAATTAGGGGATTTAAAACACTGTTCAGTATGGAAGAAAATTATTGTGTTCATTTCTAACTACTCACCTAAATATATAAAATAAAAATTTGACCAGCGTAAACGATTGCTTCACTGAAAATAGTCATAATGGGGGATCTCACGAGTGTGGTGGATGTGATAAATGTTAGGATGGGAGGTTATGCTTCATACAAGGCTCAATACTTTAAGAAAGACAATATTTCTTCATTAAAAACAAGGCTCATGAGTCATGACTAGATTTGATTTAACGAAGATACTTTGGGTATACATAGCATTTTGATTATCGCAGTAATTTTGATTCTTTTAGTAAGATAAAATGCCAAAGACCTTTCAGTTATGGAAGTACATCAAGGATTACATATTAATAATTTCAATAAGTAGAAGTTCAGTAGTTCCTAATTACCACTGGGGGCTCATTGCACCAAAATTAATGATCAACTGTTTTAACAAGTGTGCCTTCCGTACATTTCAGTTGCTTATTGCATTTGTATTGTTCTAGTATACTAATTGTTATATTTTTGTCCTCTAGGAGTCTATAAGATCAAGCCAATTTATTAGGATAGCTTTTAGGTGATAGAATAATCAATTCTATGAATATTAATTAATTATGTAGTAATACGTCTCTGCACCGTATTGTTCGATATAGGCATTGCATTCAATTTCCTATGTGTAATTGTGTGTACTTAAAAAAAATCTCTATGCAGAAGAATGCCTAAAATCTATCAAAGTAATATATATTACATGACTGAAAAAAAACTGTATATTCTTCTAGTAAACAAATACCCAGCTTACATATTTCAATAGAAATCCAATTAATATAAAATTAAACTACATTGAGTCCTTGGTGTTTCATCAAGTAAAAGGTAAGAGCTATAAAAACTTAAGATCTTTTATAAGACTACCTATTTATAAGGTATAAAATACGATATAATATACAATAAAATCGTTTTAATTTAGCTCACCAGAATGAACATAATGTCTGTAATTTTTACGACGAAAAACATCATAACAGAAAACAAAATAAAACCTAATTTCCAAAGTTATTCCAGAAATATTTTTTATACCAGTTGAAATAATTGCGAACCAAGTTCCACACTTATTTAACTTTTCATAAGTGCGAGTTGTAATAAAACCGGTGTATGTCTTTACATTAGACTTCCTTTCCATCACTATAACTACACGACCTGCACCTCTATTTGAGGTGGTACCGATACTCTATTAGCAGCTAACACAGAGTAATATTGATCTTCTAGGGAAATATTTGATATTTATACATGTTGGGCTCATTTGTGGAGAAGGTGGGTCTCCAGGTCCACTGAGGGTAAATTAAAAGGCTGAAGTTTCCGCTGACGACAAAACTTCCGGTGAACTGACACTCCAAATTAAAAGTAGATGGAAATTAACACCAAGGTGAGTGCCAAGACTTCATTGAGTGTCTCGCGTGGTAAGTAATGGATTGAAAATAGTTGTTTCTGTTTGATCCATAAGAAAAACTCCTATTTTCTAATATTCTAAACTTTGAAAGTAGATAATTTTGAATCAATTCTTGTGGTAGCAAGTTAATTTTTCAACTTAATATCGTCCGATCAGAAGCAAAATTGATTTAACACTACCAATTATATTCATTGTGACTAAATATTATCGATCTAGTCAAATTGAATCGAATTTATCTAATCAAGTTAAATTGACCAAAAATGTAGATGTGTTCAGTTATTTCTTTTTCTTATTATTTTCATAAATTTTAAAGTTTTCACAGTGGTCTTTCTTCGGACTAAAGAGTCTTTATGTTTCTCCTGAGAAGTTCTTCATTCTTTTCTCTTTTTTCAAACTATATAGTATATATTTAGACATATGACAATAATTCATTCATTAAATATAGAGTGAAACAATAATAACAACTAAAACTAAGAACCCATGGATAAATTTTCAGTAACATCAGTGTAAAAAGTTTGAAAATATTTATTTTGAATTTATATTCAAATGTTAATTCATATCCTAGTAACTATTTTTTATAAAAGGTCCCCTCCACTTTAATTTTTTTATTACTCTATTCATTATACAGGGTGGGGCGTAAGTTTGGAAGCAAATGAAAGTGCATATTATAAATCCAACGAAAAATATATTTAATAATTTACAGTTATGTATTATCACATAAGGGTTTTAAGAATTCAAAAATCATAAATTTATTCAAATGTCCCCCCTTGTTTTTAATAACAGCCTCAAATCTCCTCCGAACTCTTCCTACTGCGGCACGCAACTGTTCTTGTGAAATTTCCTTCCAAGATCTCTGGAGCGAACGCTTTAAATCATCCACACTGCGATGGAATTTACCACAGACCTTTGATTCAAGAATGGACCATACCGAAAAGTCCATAGGATTAACGTCTGGGGAGCAGGGGGGCCACATTTATTTGGACCAAAACCGTGGAAGATGGTCATGGCACCAGTTTTGAGTGACATTTGCAGTATGTGAAGTCGCGCCGTCTTGCTGAAATGTCCATAGAGTGTCATTACCGAAGTGATCCTTAGCTGTCTCTTTTGGAGGGTGAAAGAGGACATCTTTAGGTCTTCTTTGACAACTCTTCTCATTGTTCTGGGACTCACATTAGCTGTTTTGGCTAACAATCGTATTGACCTTTTCGGGTTCCTACTGATCTTCTCTCGGGCACATTTTATCAGTTGTTTGGTGCGTTGTGAGCGTGGTCTACCACTTCTTGGACGATCAGTCAAGTCTCCTCTCTCATTAAAACGCTTCACACACTTCCAAACAGTCGATCTCGCTATTGAGAGAGTCTTTGAAATGACGGAATAGAGAGAAAAAGAGAAGCAATAATGACTTCTCTTTTGTCTGACTTTTTTGAATTGACTAAATTTTTGTAAAAAATAACACTGCCACGTCATAATGTAGTGTCTCTACTATAGTTCAAACCCTATCACCTACTTAGGAACTTATTTTTAAGAATTATATTAATGTTTGAAAAATTGCTTCCAAACTTACGCCCCACCCTGTACATGATGTAACTGGTTATAAAACTGAATACCATTTCAAATTTCGTTTTATGTTTTTATTATAATATGTAACTCAAGATAGTCTTATAATTTATCTCCTACCCTCTCAATTTTAGCAAAGAAAATTTAGGACCCAATTCCGAAAAATTCAGAACAATAATATTATCTGATATTCATAAATGTTTAAAAACACCGTTACCTAATTCCCTGATTACAATTATATTAACGAAGAATATCAGCAATCGGTCATTTTTAGGGAAAATATTTTGCAGTATATTATCACTGTGACCTTTTGAAAGGGGTCTACTTCTTAAATTTGGTGTAAATTTTCAATTTATTCTGACAGAAATTATGTCTCTAGGTGGTAGGCTTCCATATCCCATATTAGTATGTAGCTACGAACATTAAAACCCTACCCCACCCCAGGAAGGGGTCCAACGACACCCTTTCCTTCCTCCCTCCCTCAAAAATCATGATAGTTTTTGGTTACAAAAGAGGAATGTTATTGAAATCGTCATAACTTTAAAAAGATCCATCGTATTTCCGTGATTTTTTCTATGGTTAATGCAGTATTTTACCAGCTATTACCACATTTTTCGTTTGTTTCTATATATTTATAATAGCTTTTCTTCAGGGTGGTCATAAGTAGAGGGTGGTGAAATTGCTCTTGCGATAGCTATTTTAAACGTTGTTTATTAATAAAGTAGGTTTATCTCAAAAAATTAGCATGATTTTTTAAAGAAACTTTATGCTGAATCAGCGGGTAATTCCGAAACTGCAATAAACTATATAGAACTTCTGAATCGAGTATGGTGGATGCAGGGTATACATGATTCCTCAGTACACAGGACACTATATTGATATTGGGAAGTTTTGATTACCGTGTAATTGCCAAAGGTCATTTTATTAAATGGCCACCGATTAGCCCAGCTTATTTGCGGTTATTTCTTGTTGGGTTATCTCACTCATTTGTAAAATGATGTATACTCCTCCCCACCTGATAATCTGGATCAATTAAGAGAATGAATAACGCATGGTGTGAATTCATTGAAAGTTATTTTGATATGCTCAAAAGATTCAAAGAAAACAATTAAAAACGGGAACAAAAATGTATTGAGAAAAATAGGATATAATGATTTTTTTAGTAAACATTGTTTCCTGTAGTTTTTCATAATAAGGAATTCTTTCTTTATTAAATACTGTGACTGTGTAGACAAACCCATTTTGATATCCTTCAACAATTACATATCTCGCGCAAGAGCAATTTCATCACCCTATTTTTATGACCAACCTGTAGAAAAACTATTAAGATAAGATGGTCCTTGTTAAAGTTATGGCGAGTTTTATTTTGTACCCGATATTTTTGACTAGTACTGTAGAATCACTCCAACCAACTCATTTGGGACTCCCTGTTACTTTATTAGAAATATTACAAGAATTCTAAAATTGACCTAGTAAATAATCTCATTGAATTCTCTTTCTTTGATTATATTAGAAAAATGAAGGTCAAAATAAGAATAGTTTTTTTTATTTTCAAAGTGACTTACACTTAGGAAATATCAGAACAATCGGTTAACAAATAAAGAGTTTTCTTGAATTTGATAAGATCCCCTCATAGGATCGTTCTCCCAAGATTTTTTTTAAAATTTGTTAAGACATGAAAAACGTCGAATGAGGAATCTCTTTTGTCTCCTCCTCCGTAATTTTTGACATACAGTGATGATATGGATATCATTGGATACGCAAAGAATTCCACAACAAGATTTAAAAATTTTATTCTGAAAAGAAATTCACTTTTTTGGCTCTCCTGAAAAGTACTATTGCTTGTTTTCTTGTAGAAAACAAAAAAATATGCATAGAGTATAACAGAGCTAAGCTCGCATAAATTTAGAATTCATCTTTTATCAAAAGTTATGCCACTATATTAAAAACAGATGTATATTTTGTTCAATCCAAGAAACATAATTTGGAAAAAGTATATTTTTTTTGTGCTGAATTATTTGCTCATCTAATTATTCCAATATAATCACTGAAAGTCATAAATTGACAGAGGAGATACATAACTTGCAGCCCCCCTAAAAATCAAGTAAATAAATCAAAAATAATTTTGCATTATGTATATTGGTATTTTTGAAAAAAAAATCGATTTTTACTTACAAGTTGATATTATAATTCAATTATGGAGATAAAAACAAGGGTGGTAATAAAAAAAAGTAAAAAATCAGCTTTTTGGTTCTCTGGTAAAAATGTTTTCCAATCATCGAATCATTGTATGGAGTTGCTTTGGAGTCAATAATTGCTACTCCCAAACTTATTGTAAAGAGACAACTTTCCGACTGATTTATTTAGTAGAGGACATACGGCAAAAGCATTGCATCTACAATATTAAAGTGCTTCTTTGGAAACTGACCAATTTGATAAAAAGAAAATCAAACCTACCTAATTAAATGTATGTATAACTTAAATATTTTTTTCCAAAATCTCATTTATGGTTGAGGTTCGGCAGATTAATTTAAATTTTTTTTTCAAATGAAGAATCAGATATGATACATATATCAGATACAATAAAATTCAGTTTCCACAGAACAAATCTATAATTCAATTGTAACATTTATTGTGTTACATTACGAAATATTTCAGTTCTACCAAAATATTAGATTTTTTTTTCTAATAGTAACAATTCAACAAAAATATTCAGTGATGTTATTAATATCTGTTCATCACTTTAAAAAAAATATATGAAATAATACAGATAAAATATCGTTTTCTATTACAATGTTAATCAGAGTTTTGTTACGAAAATAAATAAAATAAGCAGACCACAAAAGAAATGTCCAACATATACAAAAATAACGATGAATAATTAACATTTAATGTAAGTCAATAATCCAATCATTTCAAACTCTGCATTCACATTAATAGTTCCTGCAATTAATTTAATGAACCATATATTTTTCTCTAGATTACATAATTTACATCAACAAGCTTCATTGTGGAGCCTTTCTTTCTTCTGCTTCTAACTTTTTAGATCTTCAGTCTCAGGTTCTCTACTCTGATTTTCTCCACTCTCTGCACTCTTTAGTCATTCAATTGGTAGCTCTTTCTATTGAAGAGCTACTAATTGAAGAACCTCCTAAATATTTTCCTATTGGAATTTGATGCTTCTCTCGTTTTTCTTTTTTCCTCTTCACTAACTGCCTGTTGGTACGAAAATTCAATATTTATGTGTGGTATATAGATAATTTACAGCTTTTCTAACATCAAGTATCTGTCTTACAAACTAGATTTCTTAATTATTCAATTTCGACACTTCAGAGAAACAATCATAGACATAAATCAATTAAATTTTCGGTGAAACAAATACAAATTTTCTAATTGAGACTCGAACCCTTTCATAGAAGATTAAGATGCCTTTAATACAACTACCAGTTGTAAAGAATTTACATGAACTCAAACTTTGACTCGAATAATATTTACGATAATAATATAGTGAAATTTAATAAAAATTCCAAACCTATCGTGTAAACTGCCACAAATTCTTCTGAAAATGAATTATATTCTGTATCTTATATATAGTATATGTTATTACTCAATATATCAAATATTTTATTATGATTCTGACGCGTCTGAACTAAACCCGTTGACTTGATGCAGAGAATGTTTAAGTTAAACTCTTTCCCTAGATATTGTAAAGTGAACTCTTTGTCTTGTTCACATATAGTGTAGAAAGTAAATATTTAAACTTAATTACAGAAAGGGTGTCAATTCATATACTAAAGTGTGTAGCTAATCTTTTCACCTATATTTCCATTCTGTATATATGTATATAGCTAATAAATATATTCAGTCAGGACAAGTTTCTACTTACACAAAAATTCTTATCATGATATTGGTAAATACTTTAGCTTTCGCAAAAAAAACTACTTAATTTCTTTAGAAATTGATTCAATTCAATATCATATTAATCATGAAATTGAATAACTAATGAATATCAAACAATTGGTTTCTAAGCACTTCAGAAAATTATTTTCCTTCTCTCTCACTTACCAAATGAAGGTACAAGTTTCTAGATTCGTCTTTAGTCACCCTGAAATAAATAAATGTGATAGTAGACAGCTAGTTAACATTAATTAGGTTATCACTACTGTTTAATCCAAGAAAACAGAGATGAATGGATATAACAACACATGTGTAAATAAGGGTGTGTTAAATTTATTAATTAATTGCTAAATTCATTTATCAGAATGTTGAATTATTGTAGAATTTCAAAGGAATAAAATTAACCTGAATAATTTCAAAATGGTTATCGCTTTTTATTATAATCAATTGAAATTCTGAGGTCATTTTATGGTGAACATAACTTATATTATTGATATTGTGCGGTGAATATATTCTCGCCAAGAAATAAATGTGTAGTTTAATTATTAAATATCAGAGAAAATCATGTGTAATTTTCAACTATTTGTGATTGAACAATGAATTATGTAATTATCTGATCTTTATTTTAAATTGACAAACTCGAATGGTCTTCCAATTATAGAAAGTAGTTTTAAGATAAATTTTAGGTGGCACTTTAAGGTTTTAAAGTAAAAAAATTCTGATATAATAAATACTGGCATACCACTGCTAAATCTTTGAAAGTAAGATTTAATAAAATGAATGCACAGACGCTCATTGACTCTAATGGAATGGTTAGTTGTCAACCATATCTGAAATTATTGGTGCATATTCGACTACAACATTTGGTTTAGAAGAAATTAAACAATAAAAAATTGAAAAAATGAATTTGTGACTTACTAAAACTGAAATTCGATCACCAGCCTCACACACTCACCAGTCACATGTTTACTTAACAGCCTCCAGCCTCATACTCATTCACCAGCTTCACTCTCACTCAATCCTCAGCTTAACACTCACCCACTGGTCACCTGCCTCACGCTCGATCATTCACCAGCCTCATACACTCTCACCCTTGTTCCTTCACTTCAGTACTTCTTCCCCATTTTGTCCTTATTTTCTCTCTTTCTAATTGCTTCAGCAGCTCATTGTCGTCAGTGTCTGTCAGATAACAATGTCTCAAGCATATATAGTCGAATCTGAAAAGAATTGAGTTAACAGTGTGGGCATTAAAAAGAGAAATCTGCTCCAATAATAGAATGTAATCTCGACGTTTGGATATAATATACAGGGTGGGGCGTAAGTTTGGAAGCAATTTTTCAAACATTAATATAATTCTTAAAAATAAGTTCCTAAGTAGGTGATTGGGTTTGAACTATAGTAGAGACACTACATTATGACGTGGCAGTGTTATTTTTTACAAAAATTTAGTCAATTCAAAAATGTCAGACAAAAGAGAAGCCATTATTGCTCTACACCGTGCCGGGAAGTCAGATTCCGTCATTTCAAAGACTCTCTCAATAGCGAGATCGACTGTTTGGAAGTGTGTGAAGCGTTTTAATGAGAGAGGAGACTTGACTGGTCGTCCAAGAAGTGGTAGACCACGCTCACAACGCACCAAACAACTGATAAAATGTGCCCGAGAGAAGATCAGGAGGAACCCGAAAAGGTCAATACGATTGTTAGCCAAAACAGCTAATGTGAGTCCCAGAACAATGAGAAGAGTTGTCAAAGAAGACCTAAAGATGTCCTCTTTCACCCTCCAAAAGAGACAGACTCTGTCAGAAGCTGTAAAGAAAAAGAGATTGGAGAGAAGCAAAGCACTTCTGAGAGAATTGAAGTCTGGCACGGCTTGTGAAATTGTTTGGTCTGACGAAAACATTTTCACAGTGGAAATGGCTCACAACCGGAGGAATGACAGAATAATTGGTAAAAGTGCAAAAGACATCCCATACAACCAAAAAACTGTCCACAGAACCATGAAACCTGCTTCAGTAATGGTCTGGGCCGCCGTTTCAGAAACTTGGAGATCTCCTTTAATTTTTGTGGAACAAGGCGCCAAAATCAATGCTAAATGTTATATTGAGAATATTTTGACGCCAATGTTGGAGTCAGCTAAGGATCACTTCGGTAATGACACTCTATGGACATTTCAGCAAGACGGCGCGACTTCACATACTGCAAATGTCACTCAAAACTGGTGCCATAACCATCTTCCACGGTTTTGGTCCAAAGAAATGTGGCCTCCCTGCTCCCCAGATGTTAATCCTATGGACTTTTCGGTATGGTCCATTCTTGAATCAAAGGCCTGTGGTAAATTCCATCGCAGTGTGGATGATTTAAAGTGTTCGCTCCAGAGATCTTGGAAGGAAATTTCACAAGAACAGTTGCGTGCCACAGTAGGAGGAGTTCGGAGGAGATTTGAGGCTGTTATTAAAAACAAGGGGGGACATTTTGAATAAATTTATGATTTTTGAATTCTTAAAACCCTTATGTAATAATACATAACTGTAAATTATTAAATATATTTTTCGTTGGATTATAATATGCACTTTCATTTGCTTCCAAACTTACGCCCCACCCTGTAGTTATGATTATTAGGTAACAACGAAATGTAAGTTACGTAACGATAACCGCGTTGAATTATTATTTCATTACAACTGCTAATTTTTTTGACTATTTTATATTCACATCTACATCCAATTAGCTCTTTCCTATATATATACTCACTCTTTTGATTCAGGAAGAATGTTTTTGATAATCTTGTAGAGGTTTTCTTTGCCGTCAGCAGGTACGTGTTCAATCGTCAAGATGGATCCCCCTCTGATAGGGTTACTTCCAGTGCTGGGGTAGTCTTCTGTGTATTTGACTCTTAGATCTGCAAAGTTAATTGAACAAAAAACATTATAGTATTTATAAATAATTTGATTGCAATTTTTGAAATCAACCTCATCATTTAAGTTAAAGTAGAGTGTATTATTACAGTATCATTTAACTTCAAAGGTCCCCTCCAGGCAATTTTTTTATTGTTCAATTCAATGAGGCTAATATTTCTTACCTCATGAAATTTGGTAGCATATTTTTTAAGTTTATATGGTTTTAAAGATTTTTATAATAAAAAATCTGAAAAACCTACTTTACTTCCAACTTGCTAATTTTCAGTCTGAAGAAATAGAATGTTCACCATTTTTTTTGATTGTCAACTAGGTTTTAGGTATCCATTTAATATTAATGTAAATGTATACAATTGGATGAACTGATTATAGAAACGTTTATATACTTCAGGGAAATTTATAACTTGATAATTCAAATTTGAAATCAAATCAAAGAGTGTACAATCTTCTTCTTCAGCGTCAGGTTAGTGATTCGCTCAATTGTTACACACAGAGTATTAAAAACTCTAAAAACAAATTATAAAATAAATACCGAACCGAATCGTATGTAGTTTGGAGAATAATGAACCTAGACCTTAAATCTATAATATTATGTAATAAACTCATTTTTTTCTCGGAGCCTGGAGAGGACCTTTGAATTACATAGCTGGTATGCCATTCTTTCTTTGTAAGTTTAATGGGATTTGAGGATCAACTCAGAAGAAAAGAGTTTAAGTACTCACACAATAGTGATTATTTTATTAATTTTATCCTATTCATGTGCTTTTGTTGTTTTCAAAAGTATTTTTTATTAAAATAATTTCAATAGATCATTAATAAAACCGAATTTTGGTATATTTTCTTGTAAAAAACAATTTTCAAAATTTAACTAACTTTGTATCGATAGTAGAAAGGATTTTCAATTTTGTGATAGAGATCCGTTTCTGTACGCTCGTGTCAAACAATTTGTGGCAACATGTATGAATAAAATGACTTGACAAATTATCCGAACACTACTCATTACTCAATCATCAAGCACTTTCGAAGTCACAAGACTTTATCCAATCATCGAACACTACCCAAATCACCGACCATTAACCAATCTCAGAACAAAATTTTATTAGTTAGTAACAGTAAATCTACCTATCTATTTTTGAACAATTTACCTATTAAAATTGTGACGGTGTCATAGTTGCTGGTCACACTACTATTTATAATTATTAAAATAATATTTTTAGCTTTTAAAAGTAAAAATAATTTATTAAATTTCGTAACAAAAATTCAACTTGATAACAATCTATGAAAGGCATCAATTAAATCACTATCTACCTGAAACTTTATTTATCTTATTTTGAAGAAAATATATTCATTAGTAGTGGTATTATGGTACATCTAGCCCCTGCCCCTGGCCGAGGGGGGCACGCGAGGGGGGGCAAAATCGGGTGCGTAATTTAATTAGGTTACAATTTTGTTATCAGATAAGAAATTAGGTTGGATATTTGAAATAAATATTATTTTTGGTATTATGGTACATCTAGCCCCTGCCCCTGGCCGAGGGGGGCACGCGAGGGGGGGCAAAATCGGGTGCGTAATTTAATTAGGTTACAATTTTGTTATCAGATAAGAAATTAGGTTGGATATTTGAAATAAATATTATTTTTGGTATTATGGTACATCTAGCCCCTGCCCCTGGCCGAGGGGGGCACGCGAGGGGGGCAAAATCGGGTGCGTAATTTATAGAATTCAGATCAACTTTACATCGAATCTGGAACGATTGCTTGAAACTGGGGATACACAACTGACTGAACATCACACAATTACTCCTAAATGTGAGATACACATAGACATGGTTGAACATTGGGCAATTAAATTAACTAACAATATTGCAAATTCTAAAACAGTGGGAAGTGGATGGACACTAAAAAATATACACTCTGCAACAATTACAATATTTTCAACAGATAGAGTCACTAAACGTTATGGTAAACATTCACCAACACCTGAAAAATTACCAGGTTCTCGATCACTATTAAACATTGAAACTGATATTGATTGTGTGCAGTTGTCCCTCATAGCATTCTTTATGTTGCAAGATGGGACAATGCCATCAACAAAAAAGAGTAGATCAAATAAGAAACACTATGAAAAACATATAGGGAAATATTTTACATTTCCAGTTAAAAACGGTGATCCAGTCACACTTGAACACTTTGATAAAATTGAAAAAGCCACCAATCATAATATAATGATATATCAACTAAAGGAACAAAATGAAATTTTAACTATTAATGTTATACGTAAAAGTGCAAATGATATAGGATTACCAACCATCTATCTTTGTACAATAAAGGAAAATGAACACATAATTTTGATAACAAACATTCAAAAATTTATTCATCTTTCACGAAAAAAAAATAAATCGTTACCTTCAAATAAATATTGCACTTTCTGTTTAAACCTAGTAAAAGGTGATCTTATCAAGCATGAACATACATGCAGAAACTTTGCTTACATACAAAACGTAATACTACCTGAAAAAGATAAGAAATTCAAGTTTACTTCATTTGCAGCCACCGAAAAAGCTAAATTCATAGCCTTTTTTGATTGTGAAGCACTATTAAAACAATCAGATAAGGTTAATACATTACACGAACACATTCTGTGCTCGTATGCATATGTCATTGTGGATTCAGCTGATGATTCAGTTGTAGCATCAGGAATTGAAACCACAAGCGATGCAGGTAGACTAATAGACAGCATCGGTAATGATTACATAAATTTAAAACAAAACCACCAAAAAACATGGATCACCTCAATAGAAATGACTTCCGATGACTGGAAAACACACATAGATGCTAAAGTATGTGCTATTTGTGACATTAAATTTAAAAAATATAAAGAGAAACATCGACACCACGGGTGGGATACTGAGGTTATTAAGGTTGGTAAAAAGGTCTTGAAAGGTAACTATATAGCCACACTCTGTGTCACATGCAATACACGCATCTCCCAAAAAAGATATGATTTAGCTGTGATCTCACATAACTTTGCTAAATACGATTCGTCATTTATTCTCCAGGGGTTATCTAATAAAGCTTACAAAACACACATTATCAGTAAAGCAGGACAAAATACCATTCAAATTTCTGTGGAATATAAAAATAAAGTTAAACTTCGTTTTATAGATAGTATTAGTTTCCTTCAAAAAAGTTTAGAGGGACTCACAGAAGATTTAAAAGCTTCATCCCATAAATTTAATCTATTTAACTCACAGTTATTAAAAAATGGATATTCATTGAATACTATAAAAGCATGTCTTCGTAAGGGCATTTACCCCTACGAATATATTGATTGTAAATCAAAACTTCAGGAAACCAGCTTACCAGATCATAGTAGTTTTAAGAGTCGACTTAAAGACTCGAATATTTCTGATGATGATTACAAATTTGCACAAACCCTATTCAAGGAGGCAAACTGCAAATCCATTGAAGATTACATGAACTTGTACCTTCAGTGTGATGTTTTTCTTCTTGCTGAAGTATTCCTTAAATTTAGAAATATTGTATATAATGAACATCAGTTAGATGCTGCTCAGTTCATCACTCTACCCTCATTAGCTATTAGCGCAGCTCTTTATAACTCTAAGAGTAAATTAGACTTACTCTATAACATTGAAGATTTAACAATATTTGAAACGAACATAAGAGGCGGTTTCACTGTGGTAAATGAAGGTTATAAGAAATTTAACAATCCCTCACTACCGAATTACGATCCAGATGTGGAATTATCAGAGGGTTTATTTCTTGATTTTAATAGCTTGTATGCAACAGTGATGCATGATAAACTACCTACAGGGGGCTTACGCGAACTCACACAGAGTGAAATAGATCAATTTGATATTTCATCAGTTAATTTAGAGGGAGAACACACTTACAGTTTACTGATAGATTTTGAAATTCCTGATCATGTAAAAAGAGCTACAGATGAACTACCACTAGGGTTAAACCAGTTTAAACCACATCTTAATCACATGTCACCTTTCACCAAGGATATATTGAAGAATCTCAATTTAGCAGAGTCTTATATCACAAAAAAACTCACAGGTACACATTTTCCACAAAAGGATTTTCTCATATCTATTAAATTATTAAAACTTTATTTAAATTTAGGAATAAAAATTACTAAAGTGCATAGAATTATAGAATTCAAACAGGATTCATGTTTACGTGATTTCATTAACAAAAATATCAATCTTAGAAAAAACTCAATGAATCCATATGAAAGAGCGATATGGAAGTTAATGAATAATTCAGTATTCGGAAAATTGTTATTTAATGCTCGCAAGAATCAAATTGAAACTAAATTAATCGCCTCAAAAGAAATGTTTCAAAGACATGTTCAAAACCCTTTGCTTAAAGAAGTCATTCCTATTGCAGAACAGAGTGCAATGATAAAATTTTTTTCAGATGACATCAAAATGATTACACCTATTTACATAGGTTGGTACATTCTAGAACATAGTAAATTCTACTTGTACAATTTTTATTATAATGTTCTCAAAAAAACATTTGGAGATAAACTTAGTTTAATGTATACAGACACAGATTCCTATTTTATAAGCTCCAAATCGTTTTTAATCTCTGACCATTTTAAGGTTTATCCGTTGAATAAACATTTAGATTTGAGTAATTATCCAACTAATCACAAATTACATTCAAATAAATATAAATCACAACTAGGGAAGTTGAAATCTGAAATAACTTGTTCACATGTTGCAGAGGTAGTCTTTTTGCAACCAAAATGTTATTCTATTCTAACATCTGATAACACGACAAAACAAGCCTTAAAAGGTATTAATAGATGTAAACAAAAAGAATTGAAACATAAAATATATTTGGATATACACAAAAGCACACAAAGTAAAATTAAATATGTTGAATGCGTGAATATTAGAAAACAGAATTATAAGCTATTCACTGTAATAAATACAAAAAGAGCATTAAGCAAAATAGATACTAAAAGATATTGGAAAAATAACACTAAATCAATCGCTTTCGGTCACCCTGATATTCCTGTTAACGATTATTGTAACCCTACACCACCTAGAAAGAAACGTAAAGTTACTCATCAACTTCATCTTCCTATCACTCACACACTCGACTTAACAGCAGGAAGAAGTAAACCAGGAAGGATACTATTTGGGATAAAATAAAATGTTTGAAACAATGTTATTAAATTTTGTAATAGTTGTTCTATCAGTTTCAATAAAACACCTACCATGTTCATGAAATCTCGAGATGTCAAAAGATGACTTTGGGATAAAAATAAATGTATAAAAATGTAAATAAATTTGTGATTGTTGTACTATTTTGTTTAATAAAACCCCCATGATCATGAAAAATTCTTCAGTATTAATCTTCAAGATGTCAAAAGATGACTTTCTCGTATATCTCTCCAGTAAAGAAAATAAAATCATCTACAGAAATAATATTGCATCAAAGTTCACAAATAAAATAACTCCAAATTTATTTTTGTCTGATGAATATGTTGTTGCGTTATCTAATATATCGTTTGCTCCGAACTATCATTGTATAAAAAAATTTGATCCTGATTTCTTTATAAATATTCATATTAAAACTTTCAATGATGATGGATTAGTTTCTAAAGTCTTAACATTCAAATATTTATGTAGTGTAAATATTTCAGGTGAATCTGTATTTAAAGCGATACAGCAACTAAATAACGATTTTGTTTCATTCCTAATTGCTAAAAAGATTTGCAAGAGAACACAAAAACCAGTTTTCAGATACAAAACAAACGATTGTTATATAACGATAGGAAAACTATCTCATACTATTATTGGAGAAAAATCTCAAATTTTTTGGGATATATCACCCCAAATGGCTAATTTTTTGGGTGTGGGTAGTTCAGAATCATCATTTCCTCTTATTATAAATCCAGTAAAGATACCTAGAAAAGTCGAATGTTTTTTTATATATACAGATATTGTTCATCCATCTCACCTAGGAGGGAAAACCATAAATATTCTTGATATAATTCCAACTGATATTACGAGGGGGAAGATTGTGCCGATGCTGCACTATAAACAAGTTAGGTTGCAATTAATAGAAGACATTTCAATAAGAATTACAGATCAAAATGGATATGATATTCAGTTTGATGATGATGTAGGGGTATTATGCGTTTTGCATTTTAAACTCAAATAATGATATTATATAAACTGCTGGAAGCTAATAATTTCTTCATTTATCACACCACAATCATGAGGGTGATATATGTACATCCATCACTGCAGGATTTTGATACCCTTTTTTCTAAAAGAGGAGGGAATTTAGCTGATATTGGAGTTTATCACAACCGTGGTGGTTCATTATTATCTTTTGTTGGTAGATTTGCAAGGTATGCACTCCCATTTATTAAGAGTATAATTCTTCCGGAAGTAGGAAATTTTGCAAAAAATGTAGCAGATGATATAAGTCAAGGAAGAAGTGTTAAACGTGTGTTTAAAGAGCGAGGTATAGAATCTGGAGTTAATATAGGGAGACGTGTTGCAAAAAAAGCGAGAGGTGGTGCTAAAAAGAAAAAAACTGTTGCAAAGAAAAATGTGAAGAAGAATATTCGAAAAAAATGTGTAACAAAGAAAGACATTTTCAACACAAAAAAGTTCATGTTGTGAATATATAATAGCTATATCTTTTGATTCAAGTATAGTGTCTCTACAGACAGACCCTGATTAAGACATGTCTGCAACAGTTCCTACAAAACGCTACCATAATGCAATATCAAATGCATTCCCTACAGACAAGAGAACTTATAAATTGGAGGCTGGTATTTCTAGCAGATATGAGAGGGATGTTCTTCCCTCTAATGTGAATGTAAATAGTGAATCAATAACAGATAATTATATTGAATTTATTATTAATGGGAGTGATCAGGAATTTATTGACTTGGATACTTTTTCACTGGAGTTAAAAATTTCAATAACAAAACAAGATGGCAGTGCTGTTGATGCTCAAACTAATGTCTGTTTAGTCGATGGTTTCGCACATCGGTTATTAGCAAAAAGTTCTATTTTCCTGAACAGCGTTCAATGTGAATCAAATGCTTTCTTTGGTATATGGACAGTAATAAAACACTATTTGAGTTTAGGAAAAGATGAAATGAGTGGGCATGGAAGAAATATGTATTATAAAGCAATCGAGAATGATATTCATCATACTTACAATCCAGAACATTTCACTGCTACTTCTGTTAAAAGTGATGAACAAAGCATGCAAAATGATTGTGTTTCAGGAATTCATACTATCGTCCCCCTCAATATTGAAATGGCTGATTCAGGATTTTATTTATTAAATGGAGTTACTATGCGGATTAGATTTGATTTAAGTTCTCATGCTGTTGTTCTTGGTACTGATACTGATCAAAGTTTTAAATATAAAATTACCACAGCAAAACTATGGATGAAAAAGTTGATCCCCCATCCTAGCGCTCTATTAAGTTTATCCCAAAATCTAACAGTAGAGAATAGTTATATTGAATATATTTATAATCGCCCTATCATTAAGAATAGTATTATTCCTCAAGGTAGTGGTAGTATAGTATTAGATAATATATTTAATGGTATCATACCTCAACAAGTCATTGTTTTTCTGACTTCTCAAGATGCATTGAACGGGAATTACAAGAAAAATTCTGGATATCTAGAACATTGCAATATAAACTCTTTGACATTGGAAATCAACGGAAACATTAACAGTTCAATCACAGGCTCATTACCTTCACAAGCAGCTAGGTTCTTCAATCATACCCTTGAAAATTTAATGGGGAAAGATCATTTGTTGACATACTCGAATTACAAAAAGGGCAGAACTCTATTCGCTTTCGATCTACGAGCATGTGATACAAATGATGTCCTCAACCTTGAAAAGAGGGGAAATTTGCGATTGAGTGCACAAACATCTGTGAACCTTACAGAGAACATGGTTATATTTGTTGTTGGTATAATAAATGGTGTTATTCAGATTGATTACCGCAGAACAGTTACAACAAATAATCTGATATGAATGGTAAACAATTGGAAAAAATATTTTTGGAAATTGGAGGTGATTTTCAGGGTGTTTTCACAAATAACAATTTTCGGTTGAGAAAAAGAGGGTTCTACATTGTTAACAGTGTTTCAGACTCTGGTTTTATGGGGCATTGGTTAATGTTTCATATCACTGATGACAATAAAGTTAATTTTTTAGACAGTTTTTCAAAACACCCTAATATATACGGAGGAAACATTTTGAAATATTACAATGCGTATAACGCAAAAAGTGTTGTGAATCATCAGCTTCAATCGAATGATTCATTATTATGTGGTGTATATTGCATTTATTTCGCCTTCTACCTAACAAAAAAATATAGTATGAAAAGAATATTATCTCATTTTTCATATAACTATAAAAAGAATGATAGAATCGTTGAAAGAATTCTTTCCAAGATTGGTATCCAGAGATGTGAATTAAATTTTTGCCCTTCGATGATGTATAATCGTGGATGTCTTCATGTTTGTACATGTTCACACACATGCAATAAATAGATCTGCTTCAATTATATTCTTTCAGTATCTCAATCGACACTGGAAGAAGTACACAATGAAAACTAATACAAATGAAGTTGAAGATGATGAATGTTTTGGAGAAGATATGGGATCTTTTCTATTACGGGGGATTAGGTTACTTAAGAAGCTTGCTGATACAATTGAAAAGAGTGAAGAATATAAATTACTTCAGAAAGATGATAAAATGGAAGAAAGGTTAAATAATGCTTTTTTTCAAATAAAGAATGGTGTTGATCAGGTTAGGGATGAGATATCTGTAACCATAAGAAACGGTGTTGATCAGGTTCGAGATGAGATACCTGCAACCATAAGAAACGGTGTTGATCAGGTTCGAGATGAGTTAGCAATATCCAAGCTTGATAATTTTCATGCAAACTTACGTGAAATTGATGAAAGACTTAGCGTTGATGTTGCTCACATGAAAAAGATGATTGAAAAAAGTGCAAGCTTTGCAATTGTTCAACGTGATATTCAAGACATTGAAGCAGAGTTTAATCATAAATTTAATAGACTTCAGGAGAAAATGGCAAGAAACGAAAGGAATAACAGACTTAAATTCGAGAAGGTTTATCAAGACATCTATACAGTACAAGGTGGCATACACAAGAAGTTAGTCCTAATAGACACAAGAGTGGTTAAAATTGAAGATATGCCTGTCATTACAACTGCTGTTGCTGCAGAACATTTTCCTGCGAGTAATAAAGAATCAGGAGAAAACAAGAAGAATGAAGAGGGCTAATTGATAATATATACATGTATAATATTAAGTTTATAATAAATAAATATTTTGGAATCTATTTTATTATTGTATCATTACCCTATAAAATAGTTGAGATGAATATGAATACTCCAGTAATGGAGAAGATACTGGGCAGTGACGTTGATTTATTTAATACCTGTGCAAGAATTCTTATTGCAGGATTCTCAGGAAGTGGTAAAAGCTACTTTACTTCAAAACTAATTCAGCGTTACAAACATAAATTTAAAAAGATAATTATCATTGGCTCAGATTTGGAGCTCGTGGATATTGTTCGAGATGATGATTTCAATGTTTTTTTAGATCATGATGGAAAATCACCAATTCTTGTTATTTATGATGACATAATATACGATTCAAAGAAATTAAAGCTTGCAGCGCAGGTTTATATTAGGGGTAGACATCAAAATGTATCAGCTATACTTTTAACACAAAACATTTTTCTCCCTAGTAAAGAATTTAGAATAATCTCGCTGAATTGTACACACATAATTCTTTTGCGAATGAGAGATATTAGACAAATAACATATTTTTCAGCTTCCTTTTTAGCACAAGAAAAAAGAGAAGCGTTTTTAAAGCTATATAAATTAATTGTTTTGAAGGATAAATATCGCTATTTATTAATAGATTTCACCAAGGATTGTGATTCTAAATTACTAATTCGAACTGATCTTTTTGGTGAAAATCTAGAACAATGTATTCAAATATAAGCCCTGACAGTATTTATAGAGATTTATCAAATTCTGCAGGCTTAGCGTCAATTTCTAAATTGAAACAGGCTGGTGTAGTTAACCCTGCTAAATATTTAAGCTCTAAAGACTCTTACACACTACATAAAGTATCCAAAAAAAAGTTCAAAAGAAGAATGTTCGTGGTTAAAGGACCAGGAATTACTGTTGCTGTCGACGCAGCTTACATGACACACTATCAAAAAGACAATGATGGATTTAAATATTTGTTAGTTTTCATTGATATTTTCAGTCGTTATTTAACTGTGTATATGGTTAAATCATTGAAAAGTGGTGATGTCTTACCGAAAATCGAACATTTTTTTTCAAATTCGATTTATAAATATTCAAACATGCTTACAGATGAAGGGGTAGAATTCAAATCTAAGTTAGTAATTGAATTATTAAATAAAATAAAGGTATGCGGATATCATATTTTCAATCGAGAGATCAAGGCATCACATAGTGAGCGTGTAATAAGGACGTTAAAAATGAAGATTAGTCGATATATAACAGAGTTTAACACTGAAAGGTATATTGATATATTACCAATTATCGTTCGAACATACAATCTCACAAAACATAGAGGTTTACATTATAAGACACCTGTAGATATTCATTTAATTACTAACTGGGAAAAAATTGTTGATTCATTCAAACAAATGTATAAAAAAGAACGCATTCTAAAATCTAATCCATTAACATCATTGTTCAGAGTTGGTGAACATGTACGCGTTTCTTTAGAGAAAAAAAAATTTGATAAAGAGTCCCATATAAAAAATTCAAGGGAAATTTTTAAAGTTGCTAAAATAAATAAAACACATCCTTTTACATATTCCCTAGTTGATTTGGAAAACAAGGAAATAAAAGGAAGTTTCTATAATCAGGAGTTGATAGCTGTGGAAAATTCTGGAAATATAGAGTAAAAATTCTGAAATCAAGAAAAAAGGGGAAAAAGAGGGTATTTCTCGTTAAGTATTTGGATTATCCAGATTCAAATATTGAATGGGTGAATCAATTGGTATAGAAAGAGTTAGTGTATTAGTTGATAAGTTGATGAGAAAGAACAATAAAGAACGTTTCAATTATTTAAAATTAATTAAAATAAAAGAGTTAAAACTTCTGAGTGAAATATGTTTGAATATCGTTAAAGGAAATTTAAAATTATCAAAGAGAGCTAAATTAATTCTGGTTAGAGTGAAGAAAATATTATTTAAATTAGCATCTAGAACGGTTAAATTCGACGTTAAAAGGAAACTTTGGTTAGGTTTGAAAGGATTACACATATTGAATATACTATTACCAATTATACAAAATGAAATTCTTTTATCTAGTTAAGGTTGAAGATTATGAAAACTTGAAGAAATCATGTGAATCAAAAATAGCTGAAGAAGAAAACGAAGAATTAGCTAACCAAAAACATATAATTAAAGACAGTCACTTACCAGATGAAGTCAAGATAAAATTATTGTCACAAAAAAATAATTTTGAGGAAAAATCACAGGAACCTGTACAAATTGATGAAGCTATGACAGATATGGATATAACATCGATAACTAATACTTTACCTGAAAAATATAGGGATGAAGCAAAATCACTTTTAATGTATCTGTTGGATCATATCACAATATCAAAATACGGGTTTGTGAAACACGAAAAATTCATAAAGTCGTTGCGCATCGAGAACCTTTTGCATTCCTTAATGGTGTCTCGTGCAAAAATACATAATGGAGTTGAAGAATTACTTAACATTGTTCCTATAGAAGAGAAGTATATTCTCAATAAAAAATTAACGAAAGGTGGTGGTGTTTCAATTACATCTTCTAAAAATAAATGGGAAATATTTTAAGATGAATAAAGATCTCAAATGCAAAATATCACAAAATTTAACTCGGTGATTTATCTTTTCATGTAGATCTTTTTCTATAGATAGTTTCGTACAGTTATATTATCAAATTATTTTGAATATCTGCCAGAGGTAGAAATCGAAAAACTTGGTGACCTACATATATTTCTTTATCAGATTGCTCATTCTCTAAAGAGTTAATACTAAGTAGGCATACTGTACCACCCCTTACGACAACAGAGCTGTGGTATAAATATAGCTACGTGTCTATGTCCTATTAACAGTATTGTGTTGTATCTCGTAATCCTCACCACCCCAGTGCTTACCCAAGAAAGAAAACATCAATCATGTCCGGACAAGAAAAGGAAAACTTTACGGATCTTTCGGAATATGTGGATGGAATGCCTGAATTTACTGCTGATGATCTTAAAGATACTAATAGCTGGGTGCATTCTGGTAAGTTGTGATTATGTAGTTGAATTAAATAATTTCATATTAACTCAATTATATTTTTTTCATATATTTTTTATTCTTAATTTATCATTCAATAATATATGTAAAGATTTTGTATTAATATCTATATATTTCAGAATCGCAAAAACACTTCATGTGTATGACTCCTGATGAAGCGCATAGAGCTTCTCTCTTACATCCGTTTACATTAAGAGAAGAATTGGAGAGAGGATCTGTGCCAACTGATTATGGAATTTTAACCCAAAGAAATCCAGGTATGTACGGAACATTGATTTGATTTTCAAATGATTTGATAATTGAATATTTAAGTTACTTCAAATTGAAAAAATGTAATAGATTTTATTTAAAAGTTGTTTGTTGTTGTTATGTGTTCAATTTGGTATGTGTTTCTTTTCAGATTCTCAAAGCATGTTAAGTTCACCACCCTTGTCAACAATGACTAGAAACATCACCGAGTTACCCTCTACATCCAGCGGAGTCTATGAACGGGGCGTTAGCATAAAAACTTCAAACCGTGTTAGCACTCCTATACCTGTCATTAATAGTGTTATGCCATTACACACCTCTTCACCAGGTACATCTGTATCAATTATTAGACTTCCTCGTGACCATCATGCAACACAAGATGGTAGAACACAAAGTATTACAACGACAACTGATATTATAGATACCCCTATATCCAACCTAAATGCAAAACCTAAAAGGTTAAATGAGAAGAATCGAAATACCCCTCTTAACAAGAGAATTAAAAAATGTGATGTCCCCCCTGCAATAAAACGTAAAAAAGGTGTTTGTGAACCCTCAAGACGAAAAAAATCAATTCCAATTTTAGATTTGGAAAGTGAAAATGAGGAGGTGGAGATTGGTAGGAACACTATCGAGACTAGAGTAGTGCCAAAAGAAGAAGATGATGTTGATATCGCATTAGAGAGAAGCAAGTCCTCCTTGATGGAAAGTGTGCTGCGTGCTCAAGGGGTTAAAAGAGCTCTTGAATGCGAAATAGAAGAGTTAATTGAATGGCTTAGCAAGAAACCCAAAAAAAAATAATTTTGTGTGCTATTAAAATCATGTCACATTTGTTAATGTATTTTAAATGTATATTATTTTTCTTTGAAAATAAAAATTAATAACTTGAATGTAAAACAGTTAATGTATAGTTTATTAAATATGAAAATAGTTATTTTAATTTAATATATATTCATCATTATTGTATTCAGAAATGTATCATTATTATTATTTTAAATATATCTTGAGTATTAAATCCCATCTTTCTCTCATTCCTCATGGATTTACAATTGTAGTTCATAAGATATTATTCCTTCTATAAAGAAACATTTTTTTATTCAGATATAAATATTAACCTAGTAGAAACTACCTCAAATGAAATCTATATGATAAAAAAAAAGAGAACCTACTTAAAAAAACAGCTTCGAGTTATTTCAATGAGCCCCTACTGGAAAAGGCACTTACCTGACCCAAATGATTATCTGTTACAATCAGCAACCTAGTTACACTGTTTGGGAAGAAGGGGGGCTGTGCCCCCCTCCTAACATACTTTCAACTTATTTCAATAAAAATAATATTTATTTTAAATACCCATTCTAATTTCTTATCTAATAAAAAACTGTTACCCAATTAAATTACGCAACCGCCCGGTGCCCCCCGCGTGTCTTTGTGGAGGAGGGGGCTGTGCCCCCTCCTAACATAATTTCAATAAAATAATATTTATTTCAAATATCCAACCTAATTTCTTATCTGATAACAAAATTGTAGCCTAATTAAATTACGCACCCGCCTTTGCCCCCCTCGCGTGCCCCCCTCGCCCCGGGGGGTATGGGCTAGATCTACCATACTACCAAAAATAATATTTATTTCAAATATCCAACCTAATTTCTTATCTGATAACAAAATTGTAACCTAATTAAATTACGCACCCGATTTTGCCCCCCTCGCGTGCCCCCCCTCGGCCAGGGGCAGGGGCTAGATGTACCATAATGCCACTACTTTCATTAACAAATTTGTAAGATTTGATCAAAGTTTTAAATATTATTGAAAATGAACACAATAATAATGAGCATTGCATTAGTATTAAATAATAAGAAATATATTAATATTAACCGTATTACCCATCCCATCGAAATAATATTCACTGATCTAAAGTTCTAGATGCTTGTTCGTGCGAACTGCTCTCACTAAAATTATTGAATAAGCATGAATTATAGACCTTTTGCTATTTTTTCATAAAAACCTTCATTTGAAATTTACATATCCATTGGTAAACACAAAAGAATTGTGATCTATTTGAAATTGAAATACATAACACAAAAAAATTTAATAGTTAGGGGAACTTGAAATTCTGCAAGGTATATCACGTATAATATTCTATTTTGTTCAACCATCTTCAACCTGAAAAATATTTTCTGATCTTGGGAAGAGAAGGATCGTCTTGCAGTTTGCAATAACACATTCTCCTCCAACAGCACGCCGAGAATTCATGCTACACTTCGTTGATTTTACCACCCGAAAAAGTTCACAAGAGATCTTGATATTTCAATGAAACTTTTACCATCCACAAGAAAAAAAAACAGTAATAGTTATCCTGGAGGTGAAGGGTTTATTTGGACAAACCTCAAGTTTCTATTTCAGAAAAACAAATTCTGGAGAATTCACCCATCGAAACCAAGTTGGAGGATCTTTGGACACGAACCTTGTTACTGTTTTTATCACTACACTTCAGCTCAAACATTAAATGATGTCCACAAAGCACAGAGAAAGCAGTTAAGTCAGTTTCTGCAGCAACCATCTAATATTGTCAATAAAATCGTTTGGATTGACGTGAAGTTCTGTTTCCTCATCAAAAATCACATAAATAATTGAAAATCCTCGAAATATCTGCGAGCTTAACAAATGATAGTTATTATGTTAAGGTAATGACCCTTTGTTGCCTTAATTAATCGAGTGGTCCCAACCATTCACGCTTTCTTTGTCAATGATGGTTCTTGTCACCGGTTAATGGTGTTTCATACCTCAGATTGCTACAGGACTTTATTTGACCCTGACTACGCCAATCTGAAACGCCTTCTTTACTTTGGAAGATGGCAGACGGTGGCCCACTACATTACACTGCATCTGCCGCCTAAACTCGAGTTTATGTTAGTTTGTGAATGACCAGATTCCATTGAGACTCTTATACAACGTATACAAAGCTTCAGTTAAAAATATAGCCAGGAGACTCTCGAGAAATTTTGCAAGGATGATCTGAATCGTGTGTCGTTCGGTGTTCAGGCTGGAAGGGGTCATTTTCAACAACGTATGTAGCGCCTCATACGATATAGGACAATATATGATTAACAAACATAAAAATCAATTATTTCACTTTAAAGTAGTGTATCTAAACGGAATTTGACTTATATTCTATTCTTCTAATTTGCGATTTAAAAATGAAGTTCTTGATAGAAGAAAATGTATCTTAGGTATCACTTATAGATGGGGATTGTGTACTTTATGGCACTTTCCTAGCACTGACTCTCTCTTCTCCCTCTGGAGGGAACTTCTATACAGACATCTAAAATAATTAAATATAAGCCCATAATATGAATATCTTATCATAGCAAATTGCGTATAAATATATAAACAAATAAAAAGACAGGAAAAAAGTTTGTTTCGGTTTAGAATTAAAGTTCAATGATATTTTTCCATAAGATCAAGTTCGGCCTGAATTTTTTGCTAGATTATTAGGTTTAAATACATATATATAAAGAGCAGATATTGCAATATTGAATATATATTGACAATATTTATAGGATGGATTGTATTATTATAGAAGAATTAATATGGAAAATTATAATACTTCATATTAAGTTGTAGAGAGGATTTTAATATTCAACATATACTACTAGGGATGATTCAATTTAATATTATTACTATATATGATTAACCCTTTAGCGGGCACTGACCAATAAACTCGTCAGATTGTTCTAAATTTTTGATATGTCATAGTTTAACACTTTTCAAGATATTTTTATTCCTGTGAATTTCTTTAAAAATTAAAAAAAAATGTTTTTTTTTTTGAAACTGATATTTTTATTGTATTTTCATTGATTATTTGAAAGACAACAATGTCTGTTATTGTCTGTGGTTTATTAATACAATATAAAGGTAGAAAAACATATGAGAAAAATAATGAACTAAAAATAATGGTGTATCACTCGAGTGATACTTGCCCGCTAAAGGGTTAAATATAATATTAATTTATAAGAAAGATTACAATCTTTGATATGAATTCATGTGAAAGAATGATGAAGAATGAACTTTTTTAGTAATCAGCTGTTTTACTTACCTAACCATCCATTGAATTCCTTCAAGGCCTCAAAACTGATGTTAGAGACAGACGGAATGCTGATATACAGTCTTTTACTTCTCAAAACTCTTACCACAATGGAGAGATGTTCTCCTGATGAAATACAAGCTTTAAATCCAGTTACCTTGCACTTGATACTATTTTGGGGTAGAAAATAAATTAGTGATTAAAATAATAATCAAAGGATTATGTGTTAGTATATTACCTAACCAAGAGGAATTTATTATTTAGATATTAATAATGAATAATACAATTTTTATCTTCATCATTCAAATATTATTTCCTTTGTATACTGTGAACCAATCTTGCAATTAGTGTGTTTAATAGCTCATAATTATAAACAAATAAATAGTAAATTGACTCTAATAAATATTTGTACAATGGAGAGAAAAAGATTATTGAAATTAGGACAATCATAGAACAATTTGATACAGCTAAGTTTATCAAAACCATATTTAAAGTAAAATATATTTGTTATTTCAACTTAAAATGATAGAACAGATATACATTTCACTATCTATCTAAAATATTTCGAATTAGATTTACAATTCAAACTCATATTAATTCATTGAGAGATGTATATATGTTCACGTAACTTATCAAATATAATAAACAGCTGCACGTATGCGTATAGCTAGGTAAATTCAATAAATACATAATGCACCTCTTAATTAGGCTGTTTTTCTTGCATTATATGCGTGAAATAAGGGTAAATGAATTACATCTGCAATGTAATGCCAGATCATGAGTTGATTTTATATCAGTAATGGTAACTTGAAACGAAATGATTCTAACGATTTGTTAATGTCTCTAAGTTTTACCATTTCTTTTGTGTTATACTTCTTTTTGATATTTTTTTAACATTTCTCTCATCCATATTTAGTAATGATATTTATTCCTTCATAGTCTAAGACCTATGAAGACATTTGTGTCTCCATTCGAGTTACGTATTTTGGGTAATAATTCGTAAATATTTTAATAAGAGATCAGTTAAAGCTCATGTGTACGATTTCTTTTGGTAAAGGTACACTTATGCTTCAACTAAGATCGTCGAAGCTATTCTTCCCTTTCTGTTGTTTTATTAAATATTATAAATGTGATTGATGATTGAAAAAAAAAATATAATAAATTGGAAACGAAATACAAATATTGCACTGACTTATTTAATAGCATAATATACTTGTTATTTAATATTGTAATATAACATTAGATAGATGATTCTCTTATTTTAAATAAGATTACATTTTTCATTTTTTACAAATGAAATAGAAGTTAAAAATGTTCAAAAAGTCCTTTTGGCAGAAACTACGAAAGGAATATGCGATAAGACTGCTAAATTATAAGTAGTAGGTATCATAGTTACTATGATACCTACAACTTTCATTTATTAAATTGGTAATATTTAATAAAAACAACAGAAGGGGAAGAGTAGCTTCGACGATCTCAGTCGAAGCTTAAGTGCACCTTCACCTTTCTTGTATTAGAAAACGTGTGCTCTACATATAGTTAAACACAATTGTAATTCATTCTTTTTTCATACGAAAAAAAATTATTGTTTGCTTTCCTATTTATAAATTTCAAGGATATCATAAAATTGGTTGTTATTAACGTTCCAATTAATTAAAGTTATAAAGGGTCAATTGAAGAATAAGTCAAAGTGGTCAAATAAGCCACTGCTACTCATCCTCTGAGTAAAAATTATATGTAATGTTATAATACGTATCACTTTTTTTGTAACAACAATAACTTATGAAATTGTAGTTAATCAGCTTTTTTGATATCTTGATGCCCAAATTACTATTATGTGTTGTAGATGATAAAATAGCACACTAGATACCTAGGTATCAGTATAAAATTGACACAACTCTGAGAAAGGTATAACTTATGATTTAAGTCTCCCACTTTTACAAATTGTAAATATTAATGTAACGGTATTCAATAATAAAAACTGTAACATTTAAAGTTAGTCTGCTTGATTAATTCACAGGTGAAGTTTTGGGTTAAACAACCATTGAATAAATGTAGTATCATCTGCAGTCAATATATATTAGATATCAACAGACACTGAGGGTAAGTCAGCATTATAAAAGGGGTGAAAGTATATATCACGGATAAGACTAATTTATTGGGGATAATAAATGACTCGGAAAATATGTGCTGAGATTCTTCAGCAATTCAGTTGACACCTCATTTTTACCATTATTTACCATTTCTCATTTTTACCATTTACATATTCTTCATCTTTCTCCCGTTCATCAGGAGTTGCAGGGAACAGGTGTAGAAGAAAATAGCTACTTTTCTACTGAAATCATCGTACATGATTCATATAAATTGAAATACAGATGCATAAGATATTAACATTAAAAGTAACTAACTTGCTATTCCTCAGCTGCGTGTAGAATTCTTTCTCCAATGGTTGGTAATTGTCGTAACTATGATTGAAATCAAGCCAAATTTCACTTTTATCTCCCATCACAGTCAATAGTTTGATAATGTGTTGAGTATTTGTAACTTCATGATTACTGTAGTTAATTTTAACTTTAGTTTGCAAAGTATGTATCACATCAGTCATGGGTTTGATGTGGCTGTTGCACTCTATTCTATACCTTTTCCAATCTCTCAAGCAGTCGGAAACAAAGCTAATGATATCTGCATTGCTGTCTGATGACAGAATGAGATCTAAGTGATAGGCAGGAGAAGGATAATGATCCCTTTGTTTGAAGTATTTCCTCAGTAGTTGAATGAAGGTGTCGCAGTTTTTTGATAGCTCACCATTTGCCAATGTTTCCAAAATCAGAAGTTTAATGATGTTAACGTACCTGTTGAAGATATTAATTTTTATAACACATTAATAATCGGATTAGTGGATAAGTATTTTGGATTAATATTTTTTTCGTACTCAATGTATGTTTTTCAAATGTGTTTATAGTTTGTGCACAAAATCGAGATACAGTAAATCCTCGTAGTAGACCAGGGTTTCGTTCCAAGTTTGTTTGGTCTAGTAAGAAACTCACTTTATTAGTTTCCTATTAGACCAAAATCGTTTTCTCTAAAAGTAAAGCGGTGACTTAAATATTTCGATAGCTTTATTTGTTTATGATAACTTTAATGCCAAATTAATGGTGACTAACATACTTATTTTGACGTGAAACATATTTAGAAACAGTATGAATTTTTTTTTGCCTCAATTAAAATGAATATAATATTCTTTCAATTAAATTATCATTTTATATAATTTGAATAGTCTTCACTGTATCTAGTTTTCTATAACTTTTCACATCAATTTTTTTAGCTCAGACTCTACCATTAAATCTGAAACCTATTCTGCCTTATGTTTTATCCTAAAAACAGCATAAATAATTATAATACATTATTCAAATTAGGGAATTATCTTTAAAACAGTATTGTGATTATTACTCCTTGTAATATTTACACTAGAATAACTGTAAGGTGATAAAAATTGTGTTTTGTCTAGTACGAGGTTTTTTCCAGTACAGTTACAAAAAATTCTTGGTCTAATAGGAGGTTTGGCTTTGCTGTATCACAAAATTAAAATCTGATGTACAAAATAGAGAGACCGGAACTCTGGAACAGTCTTCAAATACTAAAAGCCAATCACTATCTTCTAACAATCTAATATATATTTTCACAACTTAATACTTATGGCACATTTACTGGATATTATGATATGATAAAAGAAATATCATAAAAACTGAATGATCACAACGACACTCTTCTTTGGGAAGTAAGTTAGTCATAAATTTCAAATATGTAATATAGAAACAAAACAATATTCAATCTATTTCAAAGATAGTTAGAAGAGGTTTAAATCAACAACTCATCTTAATACTTCCTCTTTAATGTCAGGCTGTAACTCATCAAGTTTCAATGTATGAAGGAGCTTTGGAATCACGTTATCTTGAATTGGTTTTGCTATCCTTCGAACAGTAGCCTTTTCTATGGAAGAGAATAAGTTAATAAGAGTATAAATGGTGGGGATTAAAAGTTAATTGTCACAGCGGGAAGTGTCCGGTACAAAACTGATGACGGTACCCTCTATGTATAAGGATTGCTATAATTAGGGGATTTAAAACACTGTTCAGTATGGAAGATAATTATTGTGTTCATTTCTAACTACTCACCTAAATATATAAAATAAAAATTTGACCAGCGTAAACGATTGCTTCACTGAAAATGGTCATAATGGGGGATCTCACGAGTGTGTGGATGTGATAAATGTTAGGATGGGAGGTTATGCTTCATACAAGGCTCAAGACTTTAAGAAAGACAATATTTCTTCATTAAATACAAGGCTCATGAGTCATGACTAGATTTGATTTAACGAAGATACTTTGGGTATACATAGCATTTTGATTATCGCAGTAATTTTTGATTCTTTTAGTAAGATAAAATGCCAAAGATCTTTCAGTTATGGAAGTACATCAAGGATTATATATTAACAATTTCAATAAGTAGAAGTTCAGTAGTTCCTAAGTACCACTGGGGGCTCATTGCACCAAAATTAATGATCAACTGTTTTAACAAGTGTGCCTTCCGTACATTTCAGTTGCTTATTGCATTTGTATTGTTCTAGTATACTAATTGTTCTATTTTTGTCCTAGGAGTCTATAAGATCAAGCCAATTTATTAGGATAGCTTTTAGGTGATAGAATAATCAATTTTATGAATATTAATTAAGTATGTAGTAATACACGTCTCCGCACCATATTGTTCGATATAGGCATTGCATTCAATTTCCTATGTGTAATTGTGTGTACTTAAAAAAAATCTCTATGCAGTAGAATGCCTAAAATCTATCAAAGTAATATATATTACTTGACTGAAAAAAAACTGTATATTCTTCTCGTAAACATATACCCAGCTTACATATTTCAATAGAAATCCAATTAATATAAAATTAAACTACCTTGAGTCCTTGGTGTTTCATCAAGTAAAAGGTAAGAGCTATAAAAACTTAAGATCTTTTATAAGACTACCTATTTATAAGGTATAAAATACGATATAATATACAATAAAATCGTTTTTAATTTAGCTCACCAGAATGAACATAATGTTTGTAATTTTTGCGACGAAAAACATCATAACAGAAAACAAAATAAAACCTAATTTCCAAAGTTATTCCAGAAATATTTTTTATACCAGTTGAAATAATTGCGAGCCAAGTTCCACACTTAATTAACTTTTCATAAGTGCGAGTTGTAATAAAACCGGTGTATGTCTTTACATTAGACTTCCTTTCCATCACTATAACTACACGACTTATTTAAGGTGGTACCGATACTCTATTATCAGCTAACACAGAGTAATATTGATTTTCTAGGTAAATATTTGATATTTATACATGTTGGGCTCATTTGTGGAGAAGGTGGGTCTCCAGGCCCACTGAGGGTAAATTAAAAGGCTGAAGTTTCCGCTGACGACAAAACTTCCGGTGAACTGACACTCCAAATTAAAAGTAGATGGAAATTAACACCAAGGTGAGTGCCAAGACTTCATTGAGTGTCTCGCGTGGTAAGTAATGGATTGAAAATAATTGTTTCGGTTTGATCCATAAGAAAAACTCCTATTTTCTAATATTCTAAACTTTGAATGTAGATAATTTTGAATCAATTCTTGTGGTAGTAAGTTAATTTTTCGACTTAATATCGCCCGATCAGAAGCAAAATTGATTTAAACACTACTAATTATATTCATTGTGACTAAATTTATGGATCTAGTCAAATTGAATCAAATTTATCTTATCAAGTTAAATTAAACAAAAATGTAGATGTGTTCAGTTATTTATTTTTCTTATTATTTTCATAAATTTTAAAGTTTTCACAGTGGACTTTCTTCAGACTAAAGAGTCTTTATGTTTCTCCTGAGAAGTTCTTCATTCTTTTCTCTTTTTTCAAACTATATAGTATAAATTTAGACATATGACAATAATTCATTCATTAAATATAGAGTGAAACAATAATAACAACTAAAACTAAGAACCCATGGATAAATTTTCAGTAACATCAGTGTAAAAAGTTTGAAAATATTTATTTTGAATTTATATTCAAATGTTAATTCATATCATAGTAACTATTTTTTATAAAAGGTCCCCTCCACTTTAATTTTTTTATTACTCTATTCATTATACATACATGATGTTACTGGTTATAAAACTGAATACCATTTCAAATTTCGTTTTATGTTTTTATTATAACATGTAACTCAAGATAGTCTTATAATTTTTCTCCTACCCTCTCAATTTTAGCAAAGAAAATTTAGGACCCAATTCCGAAAAATTCAGAACAATAATATATCTGATATTTATAAATGTTTAAATACACCGTTTCCTAATTCCCTGATTACAATTATATTAACGAAGAATATCAGCAATCGGTCATTTTAGGGGAAAATATTTTGCAGTATATTATCACTGTGACCTTTTGAAAGGGGTCTACTTCTTAAATTTGGTGTAAATTTTCAATTTATTCTGACAGAAATTATGTCTCTAGGTGGTAGGCTTCCATATCCCATATTAGTATGTAGCTACGAACATTAAAACCCTACCCCACCCCAGGAAGGGGTCCAACGACACCCTTTCCTTCCTCCCTCCCTCAAAAATCATGATAGTTTTTGGTTACAAAAGAGGAATGTTATTGAAATCGTCATAACTTTAAAAAGATCCATCGTATTTCCGTGATGTTTTCTATGGTTAATGCAGTATTTTACCAGCTATTACCACATTTTTCGTTTGTTTCTATATATTTATAATAGCTTTTCTACAGGGTGGTCATAAGTAGAGGGTGGTGAAATTGCTCTTGCGATAGCTATTTTAAGCGTTGTTTATTAATAAAGTAGGTTAAAAAATTAGCATGATTTTTTAAAGAAACTTTATGTTGAATCAGCGGGTAATTCCGAAACTGCAATATACTATATAGAACTTCTGAATTGAGTATGGTGGATGCAGGGTATACATGATTCCTCAGTACACAGAACACTTGCCAACTATCGACATTGGGAAGTTTTTGAATACCGTGTAATTGCCAAAGGTCATTTTATTGAATGGCCACCGATTAACCCAGCTTATTTGCGGTTATTTCTTGTTGGGTTATCTCACTCATTTGTAAAATGATGTATACTCCTCCCCACCTGATAATCTGGATCAATTAAGAGAATGAATAACGCATGGTGTGAATTCATTGAAAGTTATTTTGATATGCTCAAAAGATTCAAAGAAAACAATTAAAAACGGGAACAAAAATGTATTGAGAAAAATAGGATATAATGATTTTTTTAGTAAACATTGTTTCCTGTAGTTTTTCATAATAAGGAATTCTTTCTTTATTAAATACTGTGACTGTGTAGACAAACCCATTTTGATATCCTTCAACAATTACATATCTCGCGCAAGAGCAATTTAATCACCCTATATTTATGACCAACCTGTAGAAAAACTATTAAGATAAGATAGTCCTTGTTAAAGTTATGGCGAGTTTTATTTTGTACCCGATATTTTTGACTAGTACTGTAGAATCATTCCAACCAACTCATTTGGGACTCCCTGTTACTTTATTAGAAATATTACAAAAATAAGAAGAGTTTTTTTTATTTTCAAAGTGACTTACACTTAGGAAATATCAGAACAATCGGTTAACAAATATAGAGTTTTCTTAAATAAGAGAAGATAAGGAAAATATGGATCGTTCCCCCAAGATTTTTTTTTAAATTTGTTAAGACATGAAAAACGTCGAATGAGGAATCTCTTTTGTCTCCTCCTCCGTAATTTTTGACATACAGTGATGATATGGATATCATTAGATACGCAAAGAATTCCACAACAAGATTTAAAATTTTATTCTGAAAAGAATTTCACTCTTTTGGCTCTCTTGAAAAGTACTATTGCTTGTTTTCTTGTAGAAAACAAAAAAATATGCATAGAGTATAACAGAGCTAAGCTCGCATAAATTTAGAATTCATCTTATATCAAAAGTTATGCCATCAGAGCCACTATATTAAAAACAGATGTATATTTTGTTCAATCCAAGAAACGTAATTTGGAAAAAGTTTATTTTTTTGTGCTGAATTATTTGCGCATCTAATTATTCCAATATAATCACTGAAAGTCAAAAATTGACAGAGGAGATACATAACTTGCAGCCCCCCTAAAAATCAAGTAAATAAATCAAAAATAATTTTGCATCATGTATATTGGTATTTTTGAAGAAAAAAAATCGATTTTTACTTACAAGTTGATATTATAATTCAATTATGGAGATAAAAACAAGGGTGGTAATAAAAAAAAAGTAAACAAATCAGCTTTTTGGTTCTCTGGTAAAAATGTTTTCCAATCATCGAATCATTGCATGGAGTTGCTTTGGAGTCAATGATTGCTACTCCCAAACTTATTGTAAAGAGACAACTTTCCGACTGATTTATTTAGTAGAGGACATACGGCAAAAGCATTGCATCTACAATATTAAAGTGCTTCTTTGGAAACTGACCAATTTGATAAAAAGAAAATCTAACCTACCTAATTAAATGTATGTATAACTGAAATATTTTTTTCCAAAATCTCATTTATGGTTGAGGTTCGGCAGATTAATTTAAATTTTTTTTTCAAATGAAGAATCAGATATGATACATATATCAGATACAATAAAATTCAGTTTCCACAGAACAAATCTATAATTCAATTGTAACATTTATTGTGTTACATTACGAAATATTTCAGTTCTACCAAAATATTAGATTTTTTTTTCTAATAGTAACAATTCAACAAAAATATTCAGTGATGTTATTAATATCTGTTCATCACTTTAAAAAAAATATATGAAATAATACAGATAAATTATCGTTTTCTATTACAATGTTAATCAGAGTTTTGTTACGAAAATAAATAAAATAAGCAAACCACAAAAGAAATGTCCAACATATACAAAAATAACGATGAATAATTAACATTTAATGTAAATCAATAATCCAATCATTTCAAACTCTGCATTCACATTAATAGTTCCTGCAATTAATTTAATGAACCATATATTTTTCTCTAGATTACATAATTTACATCAACAAGCTTCATTGTGGAGCCTTTCTTTCTTCTGCTTCCTAACTTTTTAGATCTTCAGTCTCAGGTTCTCTACTCTGATTTTCTCCACTCTCTGCACTCTTTAGTCATTCAATTGGTAGCTCTTCACTTCAATTGGTAGCTCTTCACTTCAATTAGTAGCTCTTCACTTCAATTAGTAGCTCTTCACTTCAATTAGTAGCTCTTCACTTCAATTAGTAGTTCTTCACTTCAATTAGTAGCTCTTCACTTCAATTAGTAGCTCTTCACTTCAATTAGTAGCTCTTCACTACAATTAGTAGCTCTTCACTTCAATTAGTAGCTCTTCACTTTAATTAGTAGTTCTTCACTTCAATTAGTAGCTCTTCACTTCAATTAGTAGCTCTTCACTTCAATTAGTAGCTCTTCACTTCAATTAGTAGCTCTTTCTATTGAAGAGCTACTAATTGAAGAACCTCCTAAATATTTTCCTATTGGAATTTGATGCTTCTCTCGTTTTTCTTTTTTCCTCTTCACTAACTGCCTGTTGGTACGAAAATTCAATATTTATGTGTGGTATATAGATAATTTACAGCTTTTCTAACATCAATTATCTGTCTTACAAACTAGATTTCTTAATTATTCAATTTCGACACTTCAGAGAAACAATCATAGACATAAATCAATTAAATTTTCGGTGAAACAAATACAAATTTTCTAATTGAGACTCGAACCCTTTCATAGAAGATTAAGATGCCTTTAATACAATTACCAGTTGTAAAGAATTTACATGAACTCAAACTTTGACTCGAATAATATTTACGATAATAATATAGTGAAATTTAATAAAAATTCCAAACCTATCGTGTAAAATGCCACAAATTCTTCTGAAAATGAATTATATTCTGTATCTTATATATAGTATATGTTATTACTCAATATATCAAATATTTTATTATGATTCTGACGCGTCTGAACTAAACCCGTTGACTTGATGCAGAGAATGTTTAAGTTAAACTCTTTCCCTAGATATTGTAAAGTGAACTCTTTGTCTTGTTTACACAGAACTTGAATAACCTCTTTGTCTTGTTCACATATAGTGTAGAAAGTAAACATTTAAACTTAATTACAGAAAGGGTGTCAATTCATATACTAAAGTGTGTAGCTAATCTTTTCACCTATATTTCCATTCTGTATATATGTATATAGCTAATAAATATATTCAGTCAGGATAAGTTTCTACCTACACAAAAATTCTTTTCATGATATTGGTAAATACTTTAGCTTTCGCAAAAAAAAAAAATACTTAATTTCTTTAGAAATTGATTCAATTCAATATCATATTAATCATGAAATTGAATAACTAATGAATATCAAACAATTGGTTTCTAAGCACTTCAGAAAATTATTTTCCTTCTCTCTCACTCACCAAATGAAGGTACAAGTTTCTAGATTCGTCTTTAGTCACCCTGAAATAAATAAATGTGATAGTAGACAGCTAGTTAACATTAAATAGGTTATCACTACTGTCTAATCCAAGAAAACAGAGATGAATGGATATAACAACACATGTGTAAATAAGGGTGTGTTAAATTTATTAATTAATTGCTAAATTCATTTATCAGAATGTTGAAAACTATTTGTGATTGAACAATGAATTATGTGATTATCTGATCTTTATTTTAAATTGACAAACTCGAATGGTCTTCCAATTATAGAAAGTAGTTTTAAGATAAATTTTAGGTGGCACTTTAAGGTTTTAAAGTAAAAAAATTCTGATATAATAAATACTGGCATACCACTGCTAAATCTTTGAAAGTAAGATTTAATAAAATGAATGCACAGACGCTCATTGACTCTAATGGAATGGTTAGTTGTCAACCATATCTGAAATTATTGGTGCATATTCGACTACAACATTTGGTTTAGAAGAAATTAAACAATAAAAAATTGAAAAAATGAATTTGTGACTTACTAATACTGAAATTCGATCACCAGCCTCACACACTCACCAGTCACATGTTTACTTAACAGCCTCCAGCCTCATACTCATTCACCAGCTTCACTCTCACTCAATCCTCAGCTTAACACTCACCCACTGGTCACCAGCCTCACGCTCGATCATTCACCAGCCTCATACACTCTCACCCTTGTTCCTTCACTTCAGTACTTCTTCCCATTTTGTCCTTATTTTCTCTCTTTCTAATTGCTTCAGCAGCTCATTGACGTCAGTGTCTGTCAGATAACAATGTCTCAAGCATATATAGTCGAATCTGAAAAGAATTGAGTTAACAGTGTGGGCATTAAAAAGAGAAATCTGCTCCAATAATAGAATGTAATCTCGACGTTTGGATATAATATAGTTATGATTATTAGGTAACAACGAAATGTAAGTTACGTAACGATAACCGCGTTGAATTATTATTTCATTACAACTGCTAATTTTTTTGACTATTTTATATTCACATCTACATCCAATTAGCTCTTTTCTATATATATACTCACTCTTTTGATTCAGGAAGAATGTTTTTGATAATCTTGTAGAGGTTTTCTTTGCCGTCAGCAGGTACGTGCTCAATCGTCAAGATGGATCCCCCTCTGATAGGGTTACTTCCAGTGCTGGGGTAGTCTTCTGTGTATTTGACTCTTAGATCTGCAAAGTTAATTGAACAAAAAACATTATAGTATTTATAAATAATTTGATTGCAATTTTTGAAATCAACCTCATCATTTAAGTTAAAGTAGAGTGTATTATTACAGTATCATTTAACTTCAAAGTTCCCCTCCAGGCAATTTTTTTATTGTTCAATTCAATGAGGCTAATATTTCTTACCTCATGAAATTTGGTAGCATATTTTTTAAGTTTATATGGTTTTAAAGATTTTTATAATCAAAAATCTGAAAAACCTTCTTTACTTCCAACTTGCTAATTTTCAGTCTGAAGAAATAGAATGTTCACCATTTTTTTGATTGTCAACTAGGTTTTAGGTATCCATTTAATATTAATGTAAATGTATACAATTGGATGAACTGATTATAGAAACGTTTATATACTTCAGGGAAATTTATAACTTGATAATTCAAATTTGAAATCAAATCAAAGAGTGTACAATCTTCTTCTTCAGCGTCAGGTTAGTGATTCGCTCAATTGTTACACACAGAGTATTAAAAACTCTAAAAACAAATTATAAAATAAATACCGAACCGAATCGTATGTAGTTTGGAGAATAATAAACCTAGACCTTAAATCTATAATATTATGTAATAAACTCATTTTTTTCTCGGAGCCTGGAGAGGACCTTTAAATTACATAGCTGGTATGCCATTCTTTCTTTGTAAGTTTAATGGGATTTTAAAATCAACTCAGAAGAAAAGAGTTTAAGTACTCACATAATAGTGATTATTTTATTAATTTTATCCTATTCATTTGGTTTTGTTGTTTTCAAAAGTATTTTTTATTAAGATAATTTCAATAGATTATTAATAAAACCGAATTTTGGTACATTTTCTTGTAAAAAACAATTTTCAAAATTTAACTAACTATCGATAATAGAAAGGATTTTCAATTTTGTGATAGAGATCCGTTTCTGTACGCTCGTGTCAAACAATTTGTGGCAACATGTATGAATAAAATGACTTGACAAATTCTCCGAACACTACTCATTACTCAATCATCAAGTACTTTCGAAGTCACAAGACTTTATCCAATCATCGAACATTACCCAAATCACCGACCATTAACCAATCTCAGAACAAAATTTTATTAGTTAGTAACAGCAAATCTACCTATCTATTTTTGAACAATTTACCTATTAAAATTGTGACGGTGTCATGGTTGCTGGTCACACTACTATTTATAATTAGTAAAATAATATTTTTAGCTTTTAAAAGTAAAAATAATTTATTAAATTTCGTAACAAAAATTCAACTTGATAACAATCTATGAAAGGCATCAATTAAATCACTATCTACCTGAAATTTTATTTATTTTATTTTGAAGAAAATATATTCATTAAGAAATTGGTAAGACTTGATCAAAGTTTTACAGATTATTGAAAATGAACACAATAATAATGAGCATTGCATTAGTATTAAATATTAAGAAATATATTATTATTAGTCCTATTACCCATCCCCTCGAAATAATATTCATTGATCTATAGAGTGCTCTCACTAAAATTATTAAAAATGCATGAATTATTATGTAGACCTTTCGCTATTTTTTCCATAAAAACCCTTATTTGAAATTTACATATCCATTGGTAAACACAAAAGAATTGTGATCTATTTGAAATTGAAATAACACAAAAAAATGTACGTTCCCTAAGAAGCGTCATTTTTGAATAAACGAGTTAGGGGAACTTGAAATTCTTCAAGGTATATCACGTATAATACTCTATTTTGTTCATAAAGAGTGGATTTTTGACATTGATCTTCAACCATCTTAAACCTGAAAAATGTTTTGTGATCTTGAGAAGAGGAGGATCGTCCTGCAGTTTGCAATAACACATTCCCCTTCAACAGCACGCCGAGAATTCATGCTACACTTTATTGATTTTACCAACCGAAAAAGTTCACAAGAGCTCTTGATATTTCAATGAAGCTTTTACCATCCACAGAAAAAAAACAGTAATAGTTATCCTAGAGGTGAAGGGTTTATTTGGACAAACCTCAAGTTTCTATTTCAGAAAGAAATATTCTGGAGAATTCACCCATCGAAACCAAGTTGGAGGATCTTATGACACGAACCTTATTACTGTTTTTATCACTACACTTCAACTCAAACATTAAATGATGTCCACAAAGCACAGAGAAAGCAGTTAAGTCAGTTAATTCTGCAGCAACCATCCAACATTGTCAAAAAAATCGTTTGGAGTGACGTGAAGTTCTGTTTCCTCATCAAAAATCACATAAATAATTGAAAATCCTCGAAATATCTGCGTGCTTAACAAATGATAATTATTATGTTAAGGTAATGACCCTTTGTTGCCTTAATTAATCGAGTGGTCCCAATCATTCACGCTTTCTTTGTCAATGATGGTTCTTGTCACCGGTTAATGGTGTTTCATACCTCAGATTGCTACAGGACTTTATTTGACCCTGACTACGCCATTCTGGAACGCCTTCTTTACTTTGGAAGATGGCAGACGGTGGCCCACTACATTACACTGCATCTGCCGCCTAAACTCGAGTTTATGTAAGTTTGTGAATGACCAGATTCCATTGAGACTCTTATACAACGTATATAAAGCTTCACTTAAAGATATAGCCAGGAGACTCTCGAGAAATTTTGCAAGGATGATCTGAATCGTGTGTCGTTCGGTGTTCAGGCTGGAAGGGGTCATTTTCAACAACGCATGTAGCGCCTCATAAGAGGTGCCTCATACGATATAAGACAATATATGATTAACAAACATAAAAATCAATTATTTCACTTTAAAGTAGTGTATCAGAACAGAATTTGACTAATATTCTTTTCTTCTAATTTGCGATTTAAAAATGAAGTTCTTGATAGAAGAAAATGTATCTTAGGTATCACTTATAGATGGGGATTGTGTACTTTATGGCACTTGCCTAGCACTGACTCTCTCTTCTCCCTCTGGAGGGAACTTCTATACAGACATCTAAAATAATTAAATATAAGCCCATAATATGAATATCTTATCATAGCAAATTGCGTATAAATATATAAACAAATAAAAAGACAGGAAAAAAGTTTTGTTTCGGTTTAGAATTAAAGTTCAATGATATTTTTCCATAAGATCAAGTTCAGCCTGAATTTTTTGCTAGATTATTAGGTTTAAATACATATATATAAAGAGCAGATATTGCAATATTGAATATATATTGACAATATTTATAGGATGGATTGTATTATTATAGAAGAATTAATATGGAAAATTATAATACACTGACCAATAAACTCGTCAGATTGTTCTAAATTTTTAATATGTCATAGTTTAACACTTTTCAAGATATTTTTATTCCTCTGAATTTCTTTAAAAACTAAAAAATATGTTTTTTTTTTAAAACTGATATTTCTATTGTATTTTTATTGATTATTTGAAAGACAACAATGTCTGTTATTGTCTGTGGTTTATTAATACAATATAATGGTAGAAAAACATTTGAGAAAAATAATGAACTAAAAATAATGGTGTATCACTCGAGTGATACTTGCCCGCTAAAGGGTTAAATATAATAATTATTTATAAGAAAGATTACAATCTTTGATATGAATTCATGTGAAAGAATGATGAAGAATGAACTTATTTAGTAATCAGCTGTTTTACTTACCTAACCATCCATTGAATTCCTTCAAGGCCTCAAAACTGATGTTAGAGAAAGACGGAATGCTGATATACAGTCTTTTACTTCTCAAAACTCTTACCACAATGGAGAGATGTTCTCCTGATGAAATACAAGCTTTAAATCCAGTTACCTTGCACTTGATACTATTTTGGGGTAGAAAATGAATAGGTGATTAAAATAATAATCAAAGGATTATGTGTTAGTATATTACCTAACCAAGAGAAATTTATTATTTAGATATTAATGATGAATAATACAATTTTTATCTTCATCATTCAAATATTATATCCTTTGTATACTGTGAACCAATCTTGCAATTAGTGTGTTTAATAGCTCATAATTATAAACAAATAAATAGTAAATTGACTCTAATAAATATTTGTACAATGGAGAGAAAAAGATTATTGAAATTAGGACAATCATAGAACAATTTGATACAGCTAAGTTTATCAAAACCATATTTAAAGTAAAATATACTTGTTATTTCAACTTAAAATGATAGAACAGATATACATTTCACTATCTATCTAAAATATTTCGAATTAGATTTACAATTCAAACTCATATTAATTCATTGAGAGATGTATATATGTTCACGTAAACAGCTGCACGTATGCGTATTGCTAGGTAAATTCAATAAATACATAATGCACCTCTTAATAAGGCTGTTTTTCTTGCATTATATTCGTGAAATAATGGTAAATGAATTACATCTGCAATGTAATGCCAGATCATGAGTTGATTTTATATCAGTAATGGTAACTTGAAACGAAATGAAACTAACGATTTGTTAATGTCTCTCTAAGTTTTACCATTTCTTTTGTGTTATACTTCTTTTTTGATATTGTTTTAACATTTCTTTCATCCATATTTAGTAATGACATATATTCCTTCATAGTCTAAGACCTATGAGGACATTTTTGTCCCCATTCAATTTACGTATTTTGGGTAATAATTCGTAAATATTTTAATAAGAGATCAGTTAAAGCTCATGTGTACGATTTCTTTTGGTAAAGGTACACTTAAGCTTCGACTAAGATCGTCGAAGCTATTCTTCCCTTTCTGTTGTTTTATTAAATATTATAAATGTGATTGATGATTGAAAAAAAAAAATATAATAAATTGGAAACGAAATACAAATATTTGCATTGACTTATTTGATAGCATAATATACTTGTTATTTAATATTGTAATATAACTTTAGATAGATGATTCTCTTATTTTAAATAAGATTACATTTTTCATTTTTTACAAATAAAATAGAAGTTAAAAATGTTCAAAAAGTCCTTTTGGCAGAAAATACGAAAGGAATATGCGATAAGACTCCTAAATTATAAGTTGTAGGTATCATAGTTGCTATGATACCTACAACTTTCATTTATTTAATTGGTAATATTTAATAAAAACAACAGAAGGGGAAGAGTAGCTTCGACGATCTCAGTCGAAGCTTAAGTGCACCTTCACCTTTCTTGTATTAGAAAACGTGTGCTCTACATATAGTTAAACACAATTGTAATTCATACTTTTTTCATAGGAAAGAATTATTGTTTGCTTTCCTATTTATAAATTTCAAGGATATCATAAAATTGGTTGTTATTAACGTTTAAATTAATTAAAGTTATAAAGGGTCAATTGAAGAATAAGTCAAAGTGGTCAAATAAGCCACTGCTACTCATCCTCTGAGTAAAAATTATATGTAATGTTATAATACGTATCACTTTTTTTGTAACAACAATAACTTAGGAAATTGTAGTTAATCAGCTTTTTTGATATATTGATGCCCAAATTACTATTATGTGTTGTAGATGATAAAATAGCACACTAGATACCTAGGTATCAGTATCAAATTAACATAACTCTGAGAAAGGTATAACTTATGATTTAAGTCTCACACTTTTACAAATTATAAATATTAATGTAACGGTATTCAATAATAAAAAATGTAACATTTATAGTTAGTCTGCTTGATTAATTCACAGATGAAGTTTTGGGTTAAACAACCATACTCTAAATCAAATTGAATAAATGTAGTATCATCTGCAGTCAATATATATTAGATATCAACAGACACTGAGGGTAAGTCAGCATTATAAAAGGGGTGAAAGTATATATCACGGATAAGACTAATTTATTGGGGATAATAAATGACTCGGAACATATGTGCTGAGATTCTTCAGCAATTCAGTTGACACCTCATTTTTACCATTATTTACCATTCCTCATTTTAACCATTTTACATATTCTTCATCTTTCTCCCGTTCACCAGGAGTTGCAGGGAACAGGTGTAGAAGAAAATAGCTACTTTTCTACTGAAATCATCGTACATGATTAATATAAATTGAAATACAGATGCATAAGATATTAACATTAAAAGTAACTAACTTGCTATTCCTCAGCTGCGTGTAGAATTCTCTCTCCAATGGTTGGTAATAGTCGTAACTATGATTGAAATCAAGCCAAATTTCACTTTTATCTCCCATCACAGTCAATAGTTTGATAATGTGTTGAGTATTTGTAACTTCATGATTACTGTAGTTAATTTTAACTTTAGTTTGCAAAGTATGTATCACTTCAGTTATGGGTTTGATGTGGCTGTTGCACTCTATTCTATACCTTTTCCAATCTCTCAAGCAGTCGGAAACAAAGCTAATGATATCTGCATTGCTGTCTGATGACAGAATGAGATCTAAGTGATAGGCAGGAGAAGGATAATGATCCCTTTGTTTGAAGTATTTCCTCAGTAGTTGAATGAAGGTGTCGCAGTTTTTTGATAGCTCACCATTTGCCAATGTTTCCAAAATCAGAAGTTTAATGATGTTACCGTACCTGTTGAAGATATATATTTTTATAACACATTAATAATCGGATTTGTGGATAAGTATTTTGGATTAATATTTTTTTCGTACTCAATGTATGTTTTTCAACTGTGTTTATAGTTTGTGCACAAAATCGAAATACAGTAAATCCTCGTAGTAGACCAGGGTTTCGTTCCAAGTTTGTTTGGTCTAGTAAGAAACTCACTTTATTAGTTTCCTATTAGACCAAAATCGTTTTCTCTAAAAGTAAAGCGGTGACTTAAATACTTCGATAGCTCTATTTGTTTATGATAACTTTATTGCCAAATTAATGGTGACTAACATACTTATTTTGAAGTAAAACATATTTAGAAACAGTATGAATTTTTTTTGCCTCAATTTAAATGAATATAATATTCTTTCAATTGAATTATCCTTTTATGAAATTTGAATAGTCTTCACTGTATCTAGTTTTCTATAACTTTTCACATCAATTTTTTTAGCCCAGACTCTACCATTAAATCTGAAACCTATTCTGCCTTATGTTTTATCCTAAAAACAGCATAAATAATTTTAATACATCATTCAAATTAGGGAATTATCTTTAAAACAGTATTGTAATTATTAATCCTTGTAATATTTACTCTAGAATAACTGTAAGTTGATAAAAATTGTGTTTTGTATAATACGAGGTTTTTTCCAGTACAGTTACAAAAATTTCTTGGTCTAATAGGAGGTTTGTCTACTAGGAGGCTGGTCTAGTACGAGGTTTTGCTGTATCACAAAATTAAAATCTGATGTACAAAATAGAGAGACCGGAACTCTGGAACAGTCTTCAAATACTAAAAGCCAATCACTATCTTCTAACAATCTAATATATATTTTCACAACTTGATACATATGGCACATTTACTGGATATTATGATATGATAAATGAAATACAATAAAACTGAATGATCACAACGACACTCTTCTTTGGGAAGTAAGTTAGTCATAAATTTCAAATATGTAATATAGAAACAAAACAATATTCAATCTATTTCAAAGATAGTTACAAGAGGTTTAAATCAACAACTCACCTTAATACTTCCTCTTCAATGTCAGGCTGTAACTCATCAAGTTTCAATGTATGAAGGAGCTTTGGAATCCCGTTATCTTGAATTGGTTTTGCTATTTTGCGAACAGTAGCCTTTTCTATGGAAGAGAAAAAACTGGAAACCAACGGATTCTGCGAACTTATGTCTTCTGGAAGTTCTCTGGTTTTTTCGCTCACGTATTTGGCTGCTAAGAACTCCTGCATTTTGCTGTGAATGAACTGGTAAGAAATAAGAAGGGGGAACTTGTACGAGTTTTCTGGCGTTAAGATACAAGAAAGTAGGTTTGGGATGCCCACGTCATCAGGCATTCCCCTTATTTGCTTGCATTCTGCAACTATGTTGGAGTAATCTTTTTCTTCCAGGAAATGTTTCTTTTCCTTATAAAACCTAAGACTGAATTTACCAAGCACATACAGAACATTCTCAACTATTCCTTTTGAGTTAGGAGTAGTTCCCAATTTTCTCATCATTTCTCGCAGGATACAAGTTCGAACTGCTCCGTGAATACTTTGTTCATTTTTCATCTGAAGCACTGAGTCTGGATCATGTACGAACAAGTAGATGAAAAGTACCATATTTTTTGGATCGGAGAAAACTTCTTTAACTTCTTCAGTTAGATTCTCAAAGCTATTCACCAGCTTGTTAGTATCAATAGAATCATTCAACTTATCAGCATAATTCTTAATTAAGTTCACTTTGTCGCTCATTTCATTAATGGGATTGATGAACATTCTTGTGCAGTTCAAATACCTTCTTCGCATCTCGTAGGCGATATCATTCCTTGCAACAACTCTTGAAGAAATGATGCAACTAACTTTGAAATCTCTGCAGAAATGTATGATACTGTATACAAGCCTTCGACAATTGTTATTACTTTCATCGTAGCCATCAATGAGAAATATTAAGCTTTTCACAATCTTGAAGGCTTCCATGATGTCATCTTCAGGGGAAATTAAGTCTTTGAGGCATTCCCTAAGAAATGTAGCAAGATTCGATTGTTGCTCATTTCTACACTCGAGGTAGATAGGGATTTTGAACTGCTCGACTTTTTTATACTTTGATGTATTACCATGAACTGATGCTTGTAAAATATTTTGGCATAGACTTCGCAATAGGGTAGTCTTGCCTGAGCCTGTCCCTCCATTTATAACAATATTATTGTACGGTGTATGGTTACAAATTTCATTACATGAGAAGATAGTTTCGTTAACTACGGTTTTATCTTCATTGTCATGAGGAATTACAGACAAGTTAGAGCACTGGAAGATCTCATGTATATATTTTCTTGTCCAATTACCTGGCATGGAAACTGAGAAGTTAGGTGAATATCTCTCTAGTAGGATTGCAGGGACTTCGGTTTCTATAAATTCACAGATGAACTTAACTCTGTTCTCATAAAAGTATGATGTGTTAAGGAGAACTTCGTTTAACTTATCATCTAAAACTTTCACCTTTTCAACAATTTCAGTCTGATCTCTTCCGTAAAGTTTACCAGCAGCTCTAATACATTCTTTCATCGTTTCTTTCATCTTATCAATATGAGAGTCTTTCACAGTTTTACCATATTTGTGACTCACGTCATTTCTGAAGGCCTTGATTTCTTTGAGTAGACTCTCAACAGAGTTAGGAATATTTATTTGTTTCTCATACACTTCGTCTTCAGTTTGAGCAAATTTATCGCAGCAAAGAAATGGGAGAAAATCATGCAGTGCGGTTATGTCTAAGTCAGAGAGAGAAAATCTTTCAAGCTTGGATTTGTTGTCCTTTAACCATTTTGTAAATTTTTTCTCATTAATTTTGTCGCCAATATTTCGATCATTGATGTGATCTATTATTCTGATGCCATCGGGCTTAGCAAATCCCCAGTGAATTATGGTCTGATAGACCAGAGGTCCACATTTGAAATTCAGGAGATCAATTCTTAGTAAATTGAGAGTGGTACGAGGTATTCCTGATTCGGTCATTTCATTCGAATGAGACTTCGCACAGGATTACAATCTAGTAAAAAAGAAAAAAACATATAATAGAATGAATAATAAAAATTCAGTTGCTTATTATTTTGTAATCTTCCACCTGTTGTATCATACATTAGAAAAAATAATTGACAGAATGTTCTTTTTCAATATTACTTTTGGGTGATATACTATAATAAATACATACATAATAATAGCCCCACTCATACTGATGGTAGCCGGTAAATTGCTCGAAAAACAATTGCTCGAATGAACAATTGCTCGAAAGAACAATTGCTCGAAAGACAATTGCTCGAAAAACAATTGTTCGAACAAACAACTGCCCGAACGAACAATTGCTCGAATTATCAAATTGCTCGAATGAACAAAATTGCTCGAATTATAAAATTGCGCAGTTTTCGATTTTATAAAAGTCAGTTATTCATGAAGTGGAGCTGCACCTAACAATGTTTGTTTCTTTTTAGTAATTGATCATTAATCATTCTATAACTGATTTTAATTATTACTCATTCTGCATAATTTTTTTTAGACCGTTTGTTTCATCTCGTATGTAACATGTGAATTGGAATCATGTGGTGAATCACTATTATTAATGTTTTTTTTATCATAAAACCCGAAAATTTATTTATTACTAGCCTATCTGTATGTGGTACCTCAATAGGTGAAATAACTCGAAGTTATGGCAGAGTTTTAATAAATCTACAAACATTTTCGGGTTTTATGATAAAAAAACATGAATAGTACTGATTCACCACATGATTCCAATTCACATGTTACATACGAGATGACACAGACGGTCTAAAAAAAAGATTATGCAGAATGAGTATTAATTACAATTATTTATAGAATGATTAATGATCAATTACTAAAAAGAAACAAGGATTGTTAGGTGCAGCTCCACTTCATGAATAACTGACTTTTATGAAATCGAAAACTGCGCAATTTTATAATTCGAGCAATTTTGTTCATTCGAGCAATTTGATAATTCGAGCAATTGTTCATTCGAGCAATTGTTCGTTTGAGCAATTGTTTTTCGAGCAATTTTCTTTCAAGCAATTGTTTTTCGAGCAATTGTTTTCGAGCAATTGTTCATTCGAGCAATTGTTCATTCGAGAAATTGTTCATTCGAGCAATTGTTCTTTCGAGCAATTGTTTTTCGAGCAATTTACCTAGAACCCATACTGATACATGATGAGACATTTCGTTTTCGGTCATTTCGACTACTGCGTCATACTACTTCATACTATAACGTTAAAGTAGTACTTAATACGATGTCGTTTAATAACGACACAATGAATTAGAACGTGCGTGGACAATTGGCCGAAGGACATTTGGCTGAACGGATATTTGGCCGAAAGACAATTGGCCGAAAGACTCCATAGTACGAACTGCAGCCTCCGTTTATTACCTTCGCAGAATGCGGGAAGGTCATATTTTACCCGTCGTTTATTTATTGATTTATTTATCATCTTGTTATTCGCTTAACTGAAAAAGTATTCAAACAAATTGCATGAAATTTGGTGATGCGATTATTCAATGTCCAGTGACCTGCTGGTAGAATTTTGGGAGCGACCCGGTCAAAGGTCAAGGTCATTTATAACTCAAAAAGTATTGAACCATATTGCATGAAACTTAGTGGGATGATTGGTGTACAGAAACTTTTTTATCAGATTTTGAGAGCGATCATGTAAAAGGTCAAAGATCAAGGTCAAAGCCATTTGTAGCTCAATAACTCAAAAATTATCTGAAATTTGATGGTACTATTAGTCAATGTCCAGGAACCATCTGGTAGACTTTTGGGAGCGATCCGGTCAAAGTTCAAGGTCAAGGTCATTTATAACTCAAAAAACTCAAAAAGTATTGAACCATATTGCGTGGAACTTGGTGGGACAATTGGTTATTATTCAGTTAGCAGTTTATTTAATTTTGGGAGAAAACGGGTCACAGCGGCGGCGAAGGTATGCACTCTACTGAGTGCACATAATCTAGTTTAATTATAATTTATATTTTCATGGAACTACAAGATATTTTATAAAAATGGAATTAAATTTCAATATATACACAATTATTTATCCATATTACGAACTACAGCCTCCGTTTAATTATTCAATATATGTTTTTTCTATTTCCATAGAAATTAAAGTTATTTTATAGAAAGGAAAATTCTTTTAATGAGTACAAAATGTGTATCCATATTACGAACTGCAAGCATGTATTGCTCAACAATTTAAATTCATTCCTAATCATGGATTTCTTCACATATATAATGGGTGGAAAGAAGCTTCTCTTCATACTTTTGAACTTGTTATTATAGGTTAGTTATGGTGATTATGCTATTTAAAGTTATTATTTTTATTACATTAAATAATATTACTATCCCATTTTTTCAAAATAAATACATTTTGGCCATATGTCCTTTCGGCCAAATGTCCGTTCGGCCAAATGTCTTTCGGCCAAGTGGCCAACCGAATTAGAAGGAAAAACTAAATTTTAGATTGGTGACTCTTGCTTAATAAAGTCAATAAGTTATCATTTGGGTTAAGAAAGGAACTCGTTACGCTTATGGTAAAATTTGATCTTTTAAACATGTCGGGTATTTTTCAATTATCTTGATAGTACTGCGTACACTAGAGCAATGGTCGGTAACCTTTTTGTCGTCGCGGACCGGTAAACGTTGAACAATATTCTCGCGGCCCAGCGTGATGAATGTAGCTAATAGACTAATAGTATTGGTCAGACCAAAAATTCGTTCGCTTCTAAGAGGCTACTGCTTTTTTAAGCTAATATAATATAATCCTTTATATAAACATTCCTTTTACAATAACAATTTGAATCTGGTACAAAAATAGTTATAACACTCAGGTTAAAATAATTTAATCACTCAGGTACGAAAAATAAACATAATCGGGTAAAAAAAAGATCACCTGTAGAATCTGCACCCCAGTGGCCAGTTCATATTGGGGTGCAGATTATACAGGAGGGAAATCATTGGGGTGCAGATTATACAGGAGGGAAATCATTGGGGTGCGGATTATACAGGAGGGAAATCATTGGTGTGCGGATTATACAGGAGGAAAATCATTGGGGTGCGGATTATACAGGAGGGAAATCATTGGGGTGCGGATTGTACAGGAGTGAAATCATTGGGGGTGCGGATTATACAGGAGGGATCCTAAATCATTGGAGTGCAGATTGTGCAGGAGAAAAATTATTGGGGTGTGGATTGTACAGGAGTGAAATCATTGGGGTGCGGAATATACAGGAGGGATCCTAAATCATTGGAGTGCAGATTGTGCAGGAGAAAAATCATTGGGGTGTGGATTGTACAAGAATGAAGTTCTTGGGGTGCGGATTGTACAGGAGTGAAATCATTGGGGTGCGGTTTATACAGGAGGGAAATCATTGGGGTGCAGATTATACAGGAGTGAAATTATTTGGATGCAGATTGTGCAGGATGGAAATCATTGAGATATGGATTGTACAGGAGGGAAATCATTGTGGGTGTGGATTATATAGGAGGGAAATCATGTGGGTGCGGATGGTACAGCAGGGAAATCATTGGGGGTACAGATTGTACAGGAGCGAAACTATTGAGGTATGGATTGTAAAACAATAAAATTATTGGAGTGCGGATTGTACAGGTATGCAATTATGGGTTATGGATTTTTCTGGAGAGAAATCATTGGTGTGCGGATTGTACAGGTATAAAGTCATTGGGAAGCGGATTGTTCACGAGCGAAATCATTGGGGTGTGGATTTCACAGGAATAAAATTATTGGTGTGCTAATTGTACAGGAGATGAATAATTGGGGTTCAGTTTGTACAGGAGTGAAATCTTGGTTTTCGAATCTTACAGATGATCCCAAAAGATAGTGATTCTTCAGTTCGAAAAATTAATAATGCGATAATAGTAGTCACTAGTCAGGTATATACGCGTCTAAATATAATTTGAACGTGTCACGAAGGTTAGGGTAGGGCTGTCCTTTTTTTCACGGGTCCACAGAGAGGACCATAAATCTCTTGATCAAGACAACTCTGATTATTATACATTGTATATTCATTTTAAAGCTACTTGTCTCAGAAAATTTGAATTTGTCTACCAACTTGTATTATCTATTTATGTGAGGTCACACTTATATAAAAATAATTTGCTTTCTTTAATTGAATTATTGAGTATCTTTCCGCGGACCGGTACCAATTGTCCTGTGAAATCTAATGTGTTTTATTGTTCTCAAGTGTTTTCATGTTTATATGTATGTCCTCTATTCCTAATGCGTTACTTGTTGCTATATGCGTGTCCTCTTTATACATATATTTGTCCTCTTGATCATAAGAGTGTCTTCTTGATCCCAAGTGTGTCCTGTTTATCCTAAGTGTATCATATTGATCCTATGTGTGTACTATTGATCCTATGTGCATCATATCAATCCTATGTGAGTCCTGTTGGTCAAAAGTGTGTTCCTGTTGTTCCTGAGTGTGTTATCTTGATATGAGTATGTCCTTTTGATCCTAAGTGTGTCCTGTTGATCCTAAATGTGTCCTATTGATCCTAAGTGTGTCCTATTGATCAAAAGTGTGTCCCATTGATCAAAATTGTGTCCTGTTGATCCTAAGTGTGTCCTGCTCTTCCTAAGTGTTTCCTGCTGATCTTTAGTGTGTCTTGTTAATCCTAAGTGTGTCCTGTACTCATGATGTGTCGTATTGATCCTAAGTGTGTATTTTAATCCTAGGTGTGTCCTCTTAAACCTGTATGTGTCCTCTTAATCATGTGTGTGTCTTCTTGATCCTATGTAAGTGTGTCCTCAAGATCCTATATGTGTCCTCAAGATCTTAAGTGTATCCTCTTGATCCTAGGTGTGTCCTCTTTATCCTAGGTGTGTCCTCTTTATCCTAAGTGTGTCTTCTTGCTTTTAAGTGTGTCCTATTCTATTTCTATCAAGCTATAGAGGCGCGATTGAAAAATAGCTTGATAGAAATAGATACATAACTATAGAGGTTGACCGTTTTCAATCGCACCTCTACAGTCAGATAGAAATGGATACATAGCTATAGAGGTTGTCCATTTTCAATCGCACTTCAATATCTTGATAGAAATAGATACATAACTATAGAGATTGACCTAACACACGTATGACAAAGAAGACACATGTAGGATTTATAGAACACCCACAGGAGCGAGAGTATACAAGTATAGGATCAGGAGGACACACGTAAAAGCAAGAGGACACACATAAAAGCAAGAAGACACACTTAGGATCAAGAGGACACACCTAGGATCAAGAGGACACACCTAGGATCAAGAGGACACACTTAGGATCAAGAGGACACACTTAAGATCTTGAGGACACATATAGGATCTTGAGGACACACTTAGGATTTTGAGGACACACTTACATAGGATCAAGAAGACACACACATGATTAAGAGGACACATACAGGTTTAAGAGGACATACCTAGGATTAGAATACACACCTAGGATCAATATGACACATCATGAGTACAGGACACACTTAGGATTAACAGAACACACTAAAGATCAGCAGGAAACAGTTAGGAAGAGCAGGACACACTTAGGATCAACAGGACACAATTTTGATCAATAGGACACACTTTTGATCAATATGACACACTTAGGATCAATAGGACACACATAGGATCAACAGAACACACATAGGATCAACAGTACACACTTAGGATCAACAGGACACACTTATATCAAGATAACACACTTAGGAACAACAGGAACACACTTTTGACCAACAGGACACACATATGATTGATAGGATACACAGAGGATCAATAGTACACACATAGGATCAATAGTACACACATAGGATCAATAGGATACACTTAGGATAAACAGGACACACTTAGGATCAAGAAGACACACTTATGATCAAGGGGACAAATATATGTATAAAGAAGAAACGCATATAGCAACAAGTAACGCATTAGGAATGGAGGACATACATAGAAACATGAAAAGACTTGAGAACAATAAAACACATTAGATTTTGTAGCAGATATATGGAAAGTTGAATAATTATAGTAATAATTATTCTAGAGAATTAATGTAGTCAGAAATAGCTATATAGATAGTAATAAAAAATCTCTCTAATTTTCGTCTCATATTTTAATATTTAATAGATTAATTAATACTAATAAAATATAGGTTAGATAGCTGAAATAGAAAGACGGTATCCAACATACAACCATTGGTCATAAAATTCATTGTCAGGTCCAGGTTTTCCACCCTTCTCCTGATGATGAATAGATGAATAGCTTGAAAACTGAAAAAACCTTCAACGCAGAGTTTAAATAACCTCTACTATTATGGATTTCCCGATGAGTATGAATCTTTTCAATCAAGAGAGGTAAATTGTAGATGATTTAAAAAAAAAAGATATTGTAACGTTACAAATTATATATGGATATTGGATATGTTGCTAAAACCAACCGTTAATTTTAAAAATTAAATTCTATCGTCACAACTGCACAAAAATATATCTTAATTACTTTTTAATAGATAAATTGTAAGTAATATCTCTTAAATAATCAGAAAACCTGGTTCCCATTTACTGAGTCAATTATGTTTTGCTGATCATATTTTCAAAGAGGTGTAGCATTTACAGTTATGTTGTTGTTCAAACTATGAGTAGCTATACAAATACGTAATTTGAGAAATAATATAAATTTAAACTAATGAAAAATATTTATAATCATATAATAATAAATTAATGCAAGTAAACTCTCATATTAAATATTTTCCAGTAATTGTACCTGTGAAAATTATATGACATTCTATTACTAAAAATCCAATCATTTAAATTAAACTAACAGCACAGATTCGTACAATCAAGGTACCTTAATCCAGCGAAACATAAAGTAAGGTCGGGGCAGTTTATTTAAGTTTATCAATTTAATTTTATAATGTACCATGCATGGGATGAATTTACCGTCCGATGAATTTACCATGCGATGAATTTACTATGCGATGAATTTACCATGCGATGAAATTACCATGCGATGAATTTACCATGCGATTAATTTACTGCAATGAATTTACCTGATAGCGGTGGTGGGGCAGGATGGGTTGCAACTCGTCATTCAGCCACCTCCCTGTGGTGTATTTTAGCTAGTTTCATGAATATGTAACTAATTAGGAGTTGTACTTTGCACGTAGATGGGTTTTAAATAAACAGTATTTACCAGTGACAATATATGAAAAAATATTATTATTAATACATATAAGAAAAAGCGTTACTTTTCGTGTTTTTCATGGTTTTTTTTGGGAGGTATTTGATGACGATGATGATGAATTGCTTTGGTGTTAAAATTTTGACACTAACTTATTAGTATGGTATTTTAGTACAAATTTGGCGCTATTACGATATTACAAACTGAAAAATGCTATTTAGGTGAATTTTTTTAAATGGCCTTTTTCAGTTATTTTCAAATATTTAAGGGCGGGCGATGAAGATGTTGACCAAGGGGCCTACAATTTTGTACACCTTATTTTTATAGGCAAAAGTAAAAAACGCACTATTAGAAAACCCAACTCGAAAAAAATACCCACCCTACTGTTCATACTTCATCAATATATTTCTAAAAATAATATTCTGCCTGCAATCAGTATTTTTGAATAAATCTGATCAAAAGTACCAAGCAGACACTGTCTTAGAATTTTTTTAAAAATCTGTTGTTCTTTGGATGTTAGAATTAGTTAGAAACACTGGGCGTTAATTACCTGCACCTAATTCACTTCACAGTCTATATCACTCTACTGAAGAATGACGAAAAGATAAGAATATAGTAATGCGATAAGACTCTTATCAAGATCTTGTAATTGCATGAGAAAATGATAACAAAGAAAGAATGAAACGTTGAACAGAGACTTAGAATATAAGAGAATGGTTATGAAAAGGCAACATTGATTATTTTGAAATATTGGAAGTTATATGATAAAACTTAAAGGAGCGAATGAATTAAAGGGGCAGTTCAGTCAAAATCAAACTATCGCTAAATTGGTCCTAAATCGATTTAGTATATTTATTCATGTAACATTAGAATATTCGTTGATTTTAGAAATGTTTATATAAAAAGTATATTGTAAATTAGTGGCGCCATCTGTGGACTGTGGTGGACCGACGAACTAATCATTGTAGTACGTAAACAAAATGATAACCAGTCCCAGACTTGAATCTTGAATCTGTCTTTATATGTTTGAAAATGGTGAAAAGAATTTGTGAAATTGAAAACTGTCCTTCGAGACAATTAGATTTAGTTTTGAAAAGAAAACCATCTCTCCATAAATTAGCAGTTAATACTGTTGATAGAAAAATTGTTTACTTGTTATCAGCTGTAAAATGTAAACAAATAGTACAGAGTGGTGGCGCCATCTGTAGGAGGACGCAGGAACTAAATCAAATTTATAAAATATGATATATATCGCTTATTATATTTTTTTCAACCGTTTAATTCTACAAGAATGCTTTATTCTTAATAAGTGATCGTTCAATATTAATATTATGAAAACAAAAATTAACTGTACTGCCCCTTTAAGGGTGTTAAAATTCAATTCGCTATACGTGAGTAATTAGTTTGCTATTTTTATTTAACAAACAGTAATTGATGCACTGAAAATATATGTGGCAATAGGGTAGTTTTCGATTTATTGGACGGTTCGCCATTTTCGGATACGAGAAAAAAATTATATAATAATGATTATTTAACACTAAACATAATTGGTGAACATGATACCTACATGAATATATCAAAGTATCAAATTAATTAGTCACCTATAGTTACTGAGTGAGATAAATAGAATTTTCTTATGAATATTCCCATAGATATTAAAATGATTAATTAAGAAGTGATAATTATATAATAAGAAGAGTTATTACCATTTGTAATAAGAGCGACGGGTAGTAAAAGCGGGCCTGACTGTAATGTAAAACATATTTATTTACACATCAAACTGAATATATGTTGGAAAGTTACCGATTGACATTGCAATAGTTTGATATGAAGTGGTTTTTTTATTTCAACAATTGACTTTTAGTGTTATAATTTTGATCATTTCTAGATGTTGTTGGTGTGTTTCTTTGTTTAACTCAGGGGGTTGTGATTGTTGTTTTTATAGTTCAATGTTGCTAAATTAATGACCTGTTTTGAATGGGAAATAATTGAATAATTTTATGTTATCTCAACGAGTAAAAGAAGCTTATATAAATATATAAATGAATGAGTTGAACCACAGTATATATCTAAATCGAATTAGATTGTTAGGGGACTCAATGACTTTTCTGAATTTTTTTTTATTAATAATGACAGAAATTTGAAACTTCACATACGTTTGTATCATGACCATTGCAGAAATTTTTATCTAGGGAAAACTTTTGTATGACCCCTCATTCCCCTTCCCCCCTCCTTCTAACCCCCCAAGGGGGTACTTCGTAAACATTGAAATTCCTCAAACACTAAGAGATAGAAACGAACCGATTTCGGAAATGGATTTTGGAGACCTTTTCACATAAAAATATATATATTTTTTCATATTTTTTGAGAAAAGTATAAAAAAATGAATTTACCATAAAACAAATCATCTATTCTATTTACTAAAAAAAATTATTATGCAATAAATTGAAAAAACTTCAATGTAAAATGTAGCTTGTATATCACTGATCATTATACAATTTACAGATTTTATCTAGGTTACCTAGAACAAAAGAAATAGGATTTGGAAGTTGGAAAAAGGCTACTTTTCACGACAGGTTAATTGGCACTGTCCCTGTACGTGCATACAATATCGCATGTAGCTCACCTACTAATAATCGGATCATCCTGAAATTTTGCGTACATCTTCTCTACACTATATTTTTTCATATTAGAACATAAAAAAATTGTGAAGAAAAAATCCCCCTCATTATAATTTATAATATTTTATTTAGTAAACATATGAAACTTTTTGAGTAATTTTATTATAAATTGATAAAAATAGATTTGCACAGTATGGGTAAATAGAGTGAGTTTTTTTTCTGGTAGAAAATAGAGTGAGTACTTTCGATTAAGAGAGTTACTCCAATAGTTATTTTCTGTGATTGAGTTAGCATAGAAAACTGTTCGTGGGGAGACTCCTTCATAAACAAATCTAATTCAAGTAGGAACACATAACTATCCATTTTGAATAATTTTTTTCCCGTACGCTTACATAATAATTGAAATTTATAGTATGTAAAAATGAACAAAAGTGTTAAGTTACATATATATTATAAATGCAATTAGATGTATATTCAACATTTAGTTTATTTATTGTATAATAATAATTAAATTATGGTATGTATGGGTATTCCTAATGCAGCTAGCAATCAAGTATCACTACACTGTACACATAAAAATTACGTTATTGTTCATGACATTCATTTAAAAAAAAAATTGAAATTTTAAAGCTAATCTGAATTCTTCACATTTAAAAAAAAATAACTATTATTAAATTGACATAATTTCGTTATTATATTCTATTTATCTATTTAATGATTACAAAATATTTAAAAAGTAAACTAAAAAATACACAATTTGAACAGCAAATACAAATTAGATGCATTCATATAAGGTTCCGTGAAAGTTAAAACTTGTAAAACCCAATTAAAAATGCTATGAACACTAAAAACCTGAACTCTTAAAACTAAAACTATAATCGTTGAAAAGGTTCACAAATTTAAAATCTGACATCAGTTCTGTTAGAAAAATAAGAAGCGTGTTGTACAATTCTATGGATCTAAAAATATTAAATAGTGAACATGCATAATCTACACTGAGAATACGTGTACACTGTACATTGACTTAGCTTCTATGCTCAAAAGTTACTTGTAAATCACATGCAAAATTATTGGATTTAAAATTTAATCGATAACCGTGTTTTATTTAGAATGGATTGTGAGAAATTTCGGAAATTTTTTGCTTCTTGAATAATTGATTACTCAATTCTTTCTTTAATAAAATTCATTAAAAAATTACTCAATTATTTTCATTAAAAATACTCAATGATTTTCATTAAAAAAATACTTAATTATTTTCATTAAAAAATATTCAATTATTTTCATTAAAAAGATACTTAATTATTGCCATCAAAAAATATTCAATTATTTTCATTAAAAAATATTCAATTATTCTCATTAAAAAAATATTCAATTATTTTCATTGAAAACAATTCTCAATTATTTTCATTGAAAAAAAACTCAATTATATTCATTAATGAATACTCAATTGTTTTCATTAAAAAATACTAAATTATTTTCATTAAAATATACTCAATTATTTTCATTAAAAAAATCATCAAAATATACTCAATTATTTTCATTAAAAAAATCATCAAAATATAACCAATTATTTTCATTAAAAAAAATTTCATTAGAAAAAATTCTCAATTAGTTCCATTAAAAAATTAATGCATCTCATATTGTTCTTCTATTTTCCCCATAAATAGAATATCTGATGAGAAGTTTTCAAAATAAAAGAATAATTATATTATTACACTTACACTGAACTAATAAATAGCAATTTAGTTTCTTTGAAATTTAATTTATTATTTTATACATATTATTTGTTATTTTTATTGCTTATCACAGAAATGTTGTTTTATTCAAAAAGAAATGTTCCATCGCTATGAAGAAGATAAATTACATCCATTAATATTTAATTACAAATAATTTATTAATCTGTATTTAGTAAAATGGTGATGGTACACTCGGACACAGAAATAGACTATTTAGGTACATACTATAAACAATGAAATGCACCAAATAAATAGGTTTATTTTAACAATGTTTAATGACCTAATATTATTCTTGCTTTTAATGGAATAATATTGCCTTCAATTCAAAAATAAATCTTATTATTAAAATATAGTGCATATCTATCGTAAATTATATTAATTCCTCTTACAATTATAACATATGATTAATGAAATAGTTTCACAACAATTATAGGTTATAGGTTGAAATTAACAATTTTTGTGTGATACGGAAAACATAATAGCAGAATTTTAATTGCACTTGATATTATATTTCTATTCCTAATTGTGAGAATTTCCACTAATATTTTGCTCTCCTAAAATTTTTCCCTTATCTATCAATTAATTAAACTTTCATCTTATTGTGAATCTATAAAATTTATTTTAACATCAGAACTTTATTTCAAATTAATCATAAAATATTTGTATTGCTCACAATAGGTTCTATTCTTATTCGCCTTATATATTTTGAGCCGATGAACCGAGTTTTTCATACAGAAATTAGAGGTAATTACACCCCTCTATTATTTCCCATCTCGATTATTCCCCATTTCGATTATTCCCCATCTCGGTGATTCCCCACATCGATTATTCCCCATCTCGATTATTCCCCATCTCGATTATTCCCCATCTCGGTTATTCCCCATATCGATTATTCCCAATCTCGATTATTACCCTTCTCGATTATTCCCCATCTCTATTATTCCTAATCTCGATTATTCCCCATCTCGATATATATTCCCCATCTCGATTATTCCCCATCTCGGTTATTCCCCATCTCGGTTATTCCCCATCTCGGTTATTCCCCATCTCGGTTATTCCCCATCTCAGTTATTACCCATCTCGATTATTTCCCATCTCGATTATTTCTTATCTCGATTATTCCCCATCTCGATTATTCCCCATCTTGATTATTCCCAATCTCGATTATTCCCCATCTCGATTATTCCCCATCTCGGTTATTCCCCATCTCGATTATTTCCCATCTCGATTATTCCCCATCTCGATTATTCCCCATCTCGATTATTACCCATCTCTATTATTTTCCATCTCGATTATTCGCCATCTCGCTTATTCCCCATCTCGATTATTCCCCATCTCGATTATTTCCCATCTCGATTATTCCCCATATCTCGATTATTACCCATCTAGATTATTTCCCATCTCGATTATTACCCATACGATTATTCCCCATCTCGATTATTCCCCATTTCGATTATTCCCCATCTCGATTATTCCCCATCTAGATTATTTCCTATCTCAATTATTCCCCATATCGATTATTCCCCATCTCGATTATTACCCATCTAGATTATTTCCCTATCTTTTATTACCCATCTCGATTATTACCCATACGATTATTCCCCATCTCGATTATTCCCCATCTCGATTATTCCCCGTATCGATTATTCCCCATCTCGATTATTTCTCATCTCGATTATTCCCCATTTCGCTTATTAAAAATCTCGATTATTTCCCTATCTTGTATTACCCATCTCGAATATTACCCATACGATTATTCCCTATTTCGATTATTTCTTATCTCGATTATTCCCCATCCCGATTATTCCCCATCTCGACTATTCCCCATCTCGATTATTCCCAATCTCGATTATTCCCCATCTCGATTATTCCCCATCTCGATTATTCCCCATCTCGATTATTCCCAATCTCGATTATTCCCCATCTCGATTATTCCCCATCTCGGTTATTCCCCATCTCGATTATTTCCCATCTCGATTATTCCCCATCTCGATTATTACCCATCTCTATTATTTTCCATCTCGATTATTCGCCATCTCGCTTATTCCCCATCTCAATTATTCCCCATCTCGATTATTTCCCATCTCGATTATTCCCCATCTCGATTATTACCCATCTAGATTATTTCCCATCTCGATTATTACCCATACGATTATTCCCCATCTCGATTATTCCCCATTTCGATTATTCCCCATCTCGATTATTCCCCATCTAGATTATTTCCCATCTCAATTATTCCCCATATCGATTATTCCCCATCTCGATTATTACCCATCTAGATTATTTCCCTATCTTTTATTACCCATACGATTATTCCCCATCTCGATTATTCCCCGTATCGATTATTCCCCATCTCGATTATTTCTCATCTCGATTATTCCCTATCTCGCTTATTAAAAATCTCGATTATTTCCCTATCTTGTATTACCCATCTCGAATATTACCCATACGATTATTCCCCATTTCGATTATTCACCATCTCGATTATTCCCAATCTCGATCATTCCCCATATCGATTATTCCCCATCTAGATTATTACTCATCTAAATTATTTTCCTATCTCGATTATTCTTTATCTCGATTATTACCTATTTAGATTATTTTTCTATCTCGATTATTCCCCATCTCGACTATTCCCCATCTCGATTATTACCCATCTCAATTATTCCCCATATCCATTATTCCCCATCTCAATTATTCCCCATCTAGATTATTCCCCATCTCAATTATTACCCATCAAGATTATTCCCCATCTCGATTATTTCCCATCTCGATTATTACCCATCTAGATTATTCCCCATCTCGATTATTCCTCATCTCGATTATTCCCTATGTCGATTATTACCCATTTCGATTATTCCCTATCTCGATTATTACTCATCTCGATTATTCCCCATCTAGATTATTTCCCATCTCGATTATTTCCCATCTCTATTATTACTCATCTCGATTATTCCCCATGTCTATTATTACCCATCTTGATTATTCCCCATCTCTATTATTACCCGTCTAGATTATTTCCCGTCTCTATTATTACCCATTTAGATTATTCCCATCTCGATTATTACTCATCTCGATTATTCCCCATCTCGATTATTTCCCATCTCGAACATTACCCATCAAGATTATTCCCCATCTCGATTATTTCACATTTCGATTTTTACCCATCTAGATTATTCCCATCTCGATTATTACTCATCTTGATTATTCTCCATCTCGATTATTAACCATCTAGATTATTCTCCATCTCAATTATTACACATCTAGATTATTCCCCATTTCGATTGTTTTCCATCTCGATTATTCCCTATTTAGATTATTACCCATCTCGATTATTACCCATCTCGATTATTCCTCATCTCGATTATTCCCATTTCGATTATTCCCCATCTCGATTATTCCCCATCTCGATTATTACCCATCTAAATTATTCCCCATCTCAATTATTACCCATCAAGATTATTCCCCATCTCGATTATTTCACATTTCGATTATTACCCATCTAGATTTTTCCCCATCTCTATTATTACCCTTCTAGATTATTCCCATCTCGATTATTACTCATCTTGATTATTCTCCATCTCGATTATTACCCATCTAGATTATTCCCCATCTCAATTATTACCCATCTAGATTATTCCCCATTTCGATTGTTTTCCATCTCGATTATACCCTATTTAGATTATTACCCATCTCGATTATTCCTCATCTCGATTATTCCCATTTCGATTATTCCTCATCTCGGTTATTACCCATCTCGATTATTCCTCATCTCGATTATTACTCATCTTGATTATTCCCCATCTCGATTATTCCCTATCTCGATTATTACCCATCTCGATTATTCCCTTCCTCGGTTATTACTTATCTCGATTAGTCCCTGCCTCGGTTTTTACTTATCTCGATTATTCCCTGCCTTGGTTAGTACACACCATATCGATTTGTCCACCCTTTCTTGTTCGTCCTGTATTCTGAAACATTCCTAGTAAGAGAAAAATCACAAGGCCAATTTGGTCCAATGGTTTAATTTCCTAATATACTTTATACTAAAATGATTATAAGGTAAAAAGAACATTAAACAATTTATAAATTATCCCTAAACCATAAATTTTTTTCTTCTAAAGTTTCCCCTAAAATAACTGGTTTATAACTCGATTAATCCACCATCTGTATTTATCCAGTCCCTTCACATGAGACAAATCGAGAGTTACCTGTATTTGGTTCGCTATTCTGGCTGGTCGGTCTATCTTTTCAGAAGGATTTGTTGGTAGATCCTATTTGAGAAAATATAACCTTGAAGCATTATTCTGCTATTTAACAGGAGTGAGATCTTTCAAATGTCCGCAACTGACGTATAGAATATAATTAAATAGAGTATATTAATATGATTTCAATTTGGAATTATTTATTTAGTTTAGAGACCTAATTTCTTCAATTTCGATTGTATGATATATGTTATAAAGAATAATTTAAGGGGAAAATAACAATAATTTCACATGAATTACTTTCATTTGAAATAATTCTTTTCAAATATTAATATGGACGTTTGGGTGACCGTTCCCATTCGCCGAAAACACTTTCGGCGAAAACACATTCGCCGCACGACACATTCGCCGAAAACACATTCGCCGCACGACACATTCGCCGAAAAGACATTCGCCGTACGACACATTTGCCGGAAACACATTTGCCGCACGTCACATTCGCCGAAAAAAAAATTGTTTATTTAAAAAGGTAATAAAATTTATTTCATAAGTCCAGATGAAATTACATAAAATGAACTTACATATAAGTGTATAAATTACTTTACAATATTCTACATAATTATTGGTTAAACTTTATGGTATTTACGTTAACTTAATTAATTAACTCATATAATGTTATTGCTGCATTATTTGTGTCAGTTTATTAACTCTATGTTAATCCTATTTTCTGTGTACAATTATCAGTTACAAAAAAAATTATTTTGTGTTAGTCTCACTTTATTTTAATCCTTCTATACACATTGTTGAATCAGTCAGCTACTGTGAGTCGCTCGTGAAGATTTCACTATATACAGAGTAACCCACAAAAAAGTCTATCAACTTTAAATTCTAATATTTTAACAACTATTGAAGGTACAGTAAAAACAAATTTATCTCTAAGTTTTAAGAATATTCATATAACTATTCTTTTTATGAAATATTGACAATATGGAGAAATTTATTTGATTATACAAAAAGGAAGTCAAAATCAATTTTGTTCAGCAACTCTATTTAAAAAATCGAAAAGTTTTTGATGAAATAAATGAATTAAATATTTATTATTAAATAAATACTGCTAAATTTATTTAGAAACTTTTATAATGGGACTAAGAACAAGCATTTATATGGCATTAAAACCAGACAATTAATTACCGTTTAATTTATAGTTATTAAAAAATTTGATCAATTTTAAATACTCATTTAACACAGGATGTTCAATAAACTTACATTTTTGTAGCAAACCTTAGTCTGCTAAAAATTGTCATATTTTCGGCTAATGTGTTTTCGGCGAATTGACCTAAAACAGGACGTTTGTTAGCATCTTTCTCTTCTCACTAAATACCAGTCTCTACCAGTAATACAAAATCCTAAACTAGATTTTCATTGTCTTGAGTATGGATTTACATAGATTTTCATAGTCTTAAACATGGATTAACAGATATTGTTATTATTTAATCCTCGAAAAGAGGATCTTCTGAACATTTGGAAATAATAATTAAAGTACAGTCTATGAAAGTGAAAACAAAAATATATGCTAAAATAACAAACACCCTTTCAATAATATTATAATATTGGGCATACGTAATAATTATACAATTTTAAAACTATTAATTTCACATTTAAAATATAAAATTTAGGCCAATATATATACTTCAATTACAGTTTTTCCAAATGTTAAGGATGCAATGAAATTGTGCATAAGTAATATTTAAATGGCACTAATTCTTCCCAAGTCTGTAGGTACAAGCCATGGGCACAGCGTGAAACAGAGCTGGCGAAGGAACTACCGGAAAGATTTAGCAAGATCGTTAAGAACAAATACGAAAAATGTATAGTCTGTGAAAAAATTTATACTATATGAAATAATTTGTGAGAGAAATTTTTAAGACCTCTTAAATACCGAAATTAAAGAATAAATGTTCTGTCTTGAATGAACATTTTGAAACAAGTTATAAAATAGTTATTATTAAAATTTGAAAATTGAAATAGTTATTATGCTCTAAAGTATATAGTCATTATATAGTTATTTAAGTCAATTAAAGTCTATAATACTTCACAATATTTATAAAACGGCATGAGAATAACTGTTATTAAATTCATTAATAGCTATTCAATTGTTAATAGTTACTAATATCTGATGCATAATCTCGCATTATCTAGAATAACCCTAAAATACAACAAATTAAACTAAGGTAAATTTATTTAGTTGCCCCAATCAACGGCCCTCTGCCCAAACAATAATTTCTCCTGGAAACCATACCCCAGAAAACATCTTCGTGGCTGTTTTGTCTATTGATAGTAATACGTATCCTCAATCCATGACCTTAGATCAGGTCAGTGGATCGGCTATAGTGGGGGAGGTGCCCCCCCCATTCCCCCGATAGAGTTCGATCGTGAAAAAAGTATAGTTTATACTTAAAGTGAGAACATTTTTTTAAATTATTTTCGATTAGAATATCATGAATCTACGTATTTACAACAAAAGAAATAATATTCTTTCCTCTGAAGATATTTTCCGTGTAGTTTTCCGGTAAAATATTTCCGAGCGGAATATTTCCCTCCGGGGGATTTTACATTAGACCCGAGACAATGCTAATCAATTTGAATGTTTTAGAATATTATTCTCCAATCACAATTAGTTGCCTTTGAGTGCAATGGTATTCCATTTCACTGTGTGTTTAAAAATATACACTTTCTTGTAATTCGAAGTATGTATCCATTATTTTGCTACATCATGTTTTTTGGTATACCATTTTTTGGTACAATATTTTTTGGTACACCAGTTTTTTGGTACACAATTTTTTTGGTACACCATTTTTTTGGTACACAATTTTTTTGGTACACCATTTTTTTAGTACACCATTTTATTTGGTACACAATTTCTATTGGCGCACTATGTTTTTTGGTACATCGTTTTTTTGGTACACCATATTTCTTGGTACACCATCATTTTGGTACAGCATGTTTTAGGTACACCATGTTTTTTGGTACACCATTTTTTATACATAATTTATTTGGTACACCATGTTTTTTGGTACAGCATGTTTTATGGCACATCATGTTTTTTGATTCACTATTTTTTGGTACACCATGTTTTTGGTGCACCATGTTTTTGGTACACCATGTTTTTGGTGCACCATGTTTTTGGTACACCATGTTTTTGGTACACCATGTTTTTGGTACACCATGTTTTTCGGTACACCATGTTTTTGGTACACCATGTTTTTGGTACACCATGTTTTTGGTACACCATGTTTTTCGGTACACCATGTTTTTGGTACACCATGATTTTTGGTACACCTTATTTTTATGGTACACCATGTTTTTGGTACACCATGTTTTTGGTACACCATGTTTTTGGTACACCAGGTTTTTGGTACACCATGTTTTTGGTACACCTTTTTTTTATGGTACACCACCTATCGAAATTCAAAGTATTCCATATCAACTAAGACAAATATTACACAATATTTATTTTTAATATTAGCGGCACGAGGACAAATTATATTATTTATTGTTTAATATGAAAATATAGAAGTAAATATATATCAAATTGTTTCGAAGGTCATGATATTTTATTGGACAGGTTATTAATGAATCGAAAGCCACAGCGTGTGGTTATAGAAGCTGTAGAATTAGGATATCGGTGGTAAACATTCAACAAAGGAGGAGGTTAGAACTGAGAAGATAGTTCCTGGTCAGCTACGTACTATCTGAGAAAATAGTAGAGTGTTGATATTCACGTTAAGAAACTGACTATTTCATTTTCCTGTAATTCAAACTTACATAATAAATTCTAATTTACCAAAGCTAATTCAAGTGCATCATTATGATTAAATGTGGTAATGGTAAAACTGTACAAATATCATCATAGCTATTTTTGTAGCGTCTAGTGTACATTTTTGTGGTCAATCATCGAATTTGAAAACAGAACAATAAAATAAATTCAACAATAACATGAACAAAAGATTAGCTTGGCTATTATTTATGAATTTCTCGAAGGTTTTATATCATTAATAAAAGTGAATGTTAATATGACAATAACATTAATTTCTGATGTCGTTAATAAGGTACTTATATTCATTAATTAGGATATAGTTATTATTATTGGTTCGATTGATATTTTTCAAAGGTTCAAAATATTCATATTATTTAGGTAGTACCAGCTTCCAATGAAAAACAATTTTTTCTACTCTGTTTAGACTAAACTTACACATCTATATGTTAAAAACCGCAGAAATTTTAAATACGGAACTAAATACCAGGATGTTCTCGTAACTACACGAAGAATGAAGAAGACGTTTGACAGCTATCTAATATTTTCGAAGAGATTAACACCGCGTGACGTTTCAAACAATAATATGAAAGGTTTCGTCACAATGTGAATCTGACCATAATCCAGTAGAAACGAAAAAAAAAACTAGTAGGTAAGTGATTTATGAATTTGGAGTACCAGGTAAAGAAAGGTAGATGGTAGTTAAAATGAGAACAGTGTTATATATAACTGAAGTTTAGTCATTATTGTACATATATAAACCTTCAATTATTCATTATTCGACCAGATCTTTGCTTTTTAGGATTTGAGACTTAATTGGGGCAATACTTAATATGGATGATATAATACGTCTTGTAGACATCTAACCCGATTTTTTTGTATAAGAGTTCCAAACATACAATACTTAGAATTGACGAGTAAATTGACGGATACCAGCTTCCGCGTGCTTTTTTCTCACCACATGAATTTATTTATTAAAACGATATATTTTCATCTGCTTATTCAATTATCACTATATATTAATTTTTTGACTAGATATACATTCATTAATTATCTGGTTGATGGAAGGTATTGAAGTGTCCCACGCTATTCACTCTGCCATCTTAGATATTTTGGTATTAGGAGTAAATTGGAACCATAGCTAATTAGACGGACTTCAGAAATTCTGAGAATAGGATGATAATTAGAACTAGCTGGACCTGTGAGAAACTCCATGGCGGTATATAAAATATATTGATTCAACATATTGGTTTTAATAAGAATAATATGTGATTATATGTATACTGCGAATAGAAGAACAAATAATACAAATTTGAATAAAAATATTTAATTTGCAGTATCATAACTATACTGAATGTTCTTATATTTAATTACTGAATGCTTATAACGGACGAACTATAACCAACCAACCAAGGAACTATAAAATGACTAGTGTATTCTCCCATTAAAAATAACGAAATTTCATATTATACCTTGAATTATTCAAATTCTTTTACGTATTAATATATTTTTCTCAATAAACTTATCTATTTTATATATAAAATAGATCAGTTTAAGCAGAAAAATAAATTAATTCGTAAAAATTGAATAATTCAAGGTACAATATGAAATTTCGTTATTTTTAATGGGAGAGTAAACTAGTCATTTTAATACAATATGGATAAAATTGCTGCAAGTAAAATTCTGTATTTTTAAACTATATTCCTGTGAGTATCATGGTTACATTCTTTAAGTTAATAATCTGTCCTAATTATTGTTACCTAATATTGGTTGCAATGAGTGGCTTGGTTGGACTGAAAATATGAGAAAATTAAAATAATAAGAACATTAATATGAGAATACTTAATTATTAAATTTTCCCTTTAAATAATTATTGTGTTTCTTTGAAAATATTTAATTTATTTACTCATTTTCCATCTTGTTATATTTGCATAACTCAAAAATTAAGCTATGGTTAAATTTTAAATCTTTATTATATCAAATTTTCATCTCAGAATTAACTAACACTATTTAATATGCTTACTCGAAATCTTAGAACAGTTTTTTATTACAACTCATAAAAATTAGAATAAATATTTAACTAAGGAGTAACAATTATAAGTTATTACCAAAATGGTAATAAGACTGGGGAAAGTCAGCATTTCCCTCGATCATATTACCATAGGTAATAAGATTGAGTCGTGATTTGGTAATACGAGCGGGGTGTGCCTGTCATTAATTTATAATTTGTATTATTCACAAAATTTTGAAATTTAATTCAACGAATAAAATTAACAAAATATTTTTTTGCGATTATATTGGAACAAAATTAAATTTGAAATTTTTCACCTTGAGAGAAAAAATCATCGTTACAACTTGGAAATTAGAAATTTGAAGAACAAGAAATCCGTATGATGTTCATATGTGCAATAATAGTATGATTGTAGATGGTTAAAAAAGTTTAATATATAATGAAACTCTTCAAATATTATTAGAAAAACACTTATTATTTTGATAACGATATTTTCGTGGAAATGGTACCCAATGATAAATTGATTTCAAATTAACAAAATAAGCGTTGTATTTAGGCGTAGACAGTTCAGTTTTATTCTACATAGATACAGGAAACTTTAATAATTACCAAAAAATTCATGTATTACTTCAGATTTTCCTTGATTTACCTCATTTGTATTTCTATTATAGGTACCATTTTCCAAACATGGTCACATTTCCGAACATTGTAATTCACCAACATATTTGGCTGATCCACTAACATTTTCCTATCAAGCCACCAAAAATTAATGGTGACATAGGAATTGATACCTAAAAATCCACCGACTTTGCTAAATATTATTTTTAAAGGGGAAAAATTCCACCCACAATTCAGATGAATATACCATGAAATACAGACTGGGGTCTGTGGAAACATTCATCACAGACTGGGTGGTGGAAATGCTTCGTTTTCGAGATTTAATACAGTTAATTTTCCTCTAGGAATAACATTAGACTTGTAGAAAACACGTCTTTTAAATTTTTGTGACATGAAATCTTAGTAACGTGATACTTTTAATGTAGTCGCTGTATGACCTGGCAGGGGTATTAATTCACCAGTCTGCAAAAGATGGATGAAGTATATCCGGTGACTGTTGAGGCCTAGAAATTGGACTTCTGCAATATCCGGCTTCAATTTTCCAATTAATTCCTATGCTAACATGTAATTATTGGAGATATTTTTGAGATTTTTTGGAAATTGGAAAATATTTGGAGAGAAATTGCCCCAAAAATTGAATATTTGGAGACTGATTATGCATGCTTTTCAACTGGACAATTCAGACTCTTATGCAGTATGCTGTATCTTGATCATTGAATTAAATATTTCAACTGTGTTTTTTATAAAATTCATTTTGTAATGATGTTTTCCTTTTTTAAATGACATTTACCTTTCCGTAGATTTAATTTCTAAATTTTTACTGTTGAATTTTACAGGCTTTGTTGCGACTCATATACACAATTTTAATATTTATATCGTGAATGTAAACTTTTATATTAGTAATAACTTTATTTAATTTAGTAATCCTGATACCTATGAAAACTACTAGAGTAATTATACGCTATATGTACAACTCCAGCACACCGCAGTGGCACAGATGCATTCGCTCCCGGAGCGATCACTCTTTTTGTGTGTGCCGCTCATAAAGTGTGTGTCGACACTTCCATGAGCCCTGAACACACAGAAGTGGCACACTTGTGTTCCTGTATAATTTTTCAATAGTCGTTACTTATTAATTTATTTATAGTCTGTAGAATATACTAAGAAAGTTAAACCTTTTTTCAGAATATGTATGTTAAATTCTGCAAATAATTAGCTCACCTAGGTAGTAACTAATTAGTTAATTAAGTTAGGTATACTTACTAAACTCTTTCTCTTTGTCACAAACTTACCTAAAATAAATAGGGTAAGTTCTTGTCCTTTTCCACATTTTCAAATTTAACTATTTTTTGAATTGGTATCCCTGATACCATCCAGGTATCATGATTCATGGATAGAAAATGATTGAACTGACCGATAATTAAGAACTTACTCTATTGGCTCAGTTCACAACAATCTTTATGACAATTGACTTGCTCATTTGTGAATGTCTCCTTCATAAAATTGCACCAACAACTTGAAATTGATAATTTTCCAATAAATATAGTCTCCAGTCTTGTACCAACTCACAAGTCACAGTCACAGACTCCCCACGTAAATGGTAATGAAGTATGTCCTTACTCCGTTACTCGCTAAATAGTGAAAAATATCTAATTTTCTCCTACGCTACCAGCTTCCATCCAGACTGCAAAGCATGCACTCAGTCAAAAAGCATGAGCCAATCTCCATTACAGGTAGACCCCGCTTGAAGTAGACCCCACTTTTATAACAGCATGAGTTAAAGCGGAGTTGACCCTGAGCTTACTTACGTCAGTTATACGGAATATTACTTTTAAACTATTTTATTTACATTGAAGGAACCACACAAAATATGCTACATAATACTAGTGTACCATATAAAACGTTCTTTCATTTTTGTTAATAGAAAACGAAAAGATTGGAGTAACAATGCTTAAACTTAAAGCGGGGTTTCCCCTGCTTTAAGATCAATTTCTAAGTTAATGTGAGTTACGATTTTATATTTAAAACGGGTTCTGCCTGTACCATATATTTAATTTTTGGTGCAATTTGTCTCCAAAGATTTTTAAATTTCTCTTAAATTGCTAAATATCTCAAAATACTCTCCAATAAATAATGTTACTATATAGTACCTGTTAATGAATCTAAATTATATTTCAATGCAAGTATGTATAATGGATACACATATTCTGATTGAACAAAAAATCTCTCAAAAGACAAAATATAAATTCAATCTATACAATATAATAAGAGGTGACAGGACAATAACCCCCCGTCCAAAAAACCTCCGCGGTCAAAAAACCCCCGTGCAATATACCCCCCGGACAAAAAAAAACCATGCAATAAACCTCCCGGACAAGAACTCCCCAAGCAAAAAACCCCCGGTCGATATAAATAGCCTAATTAAATTTTATTAATTTTCATTACTTTTTTAATAATAAAATTACTATATGTTATAAATATAAAGAGATATTGTGCACCTAAGGTTAGGTTAGCGGTCCAGTTGGGGGGGGGGGGGGGGGGTTTGGGGGCTTCCCCCCCATCCAGGTTTGATAGTGACAAAATGTATACTGTACTTATTTTTACTATAAAATAGGTAATTGGGTGTACCTTATTTTGCAAAATATTTAGTCTCATTTTCGAAGAAAATGTAATAATTATTGGTTCTCATTGAATAATGTTTAGTATATTAATAGAAATGAATTATGCTATTTATATAGACCGGGGGTCTTTTGTACAGGGGATTTTTTGCTTGGAGGGTTCTTGTCCGGGGGGTTTATTGCACGGTTTTTTTTGTCCGGGGGGTATATTGCACGGTTTTTTTTGACCGTGGGTTTTTTTTTGCACGGGAAGTTATTGTCCTTGAATCATAATAAGAGCTGCGTTCGTCTGTCCGTTCGTGTGTCACAAAAAGGGTTAAACAGTCATTCTATCAACAGCGCTTCATAAAGTTGGTGTAAATAAAAGAAAAATCGAAGAAACGGTAATAGAAAAGGAAAACTAATAATTTGTTGCAGTATCATTACTACGGGGGTCACACGAGAATTAGTAATTGGAAATATAAGAGTTTTGATTCTAAAGAGTACAAAATATAATTTTTGATAAATTGATTATATTATTATTAATATGTATGCATTATGTGTTCATTTGAATATAAACTTAAGTCCATTATATTTATTGAACACTCAATGAATGAACAACAGGTACTGTACTAGTTTTAGATAATTAGTGTCAATATTATTGCATAATATGTTTTTCTTAATGGTTGTACGATGCAATTGCTGGGTCTAGAGAATGCGTAAATCAAGATGTAAGTCTTATAGAAGTGGGACACACGGATAAACGGGATATTAGATTCGAATTATTATTACTAGTACAGTACCTTTTTGTTCAATCAGCGATAGTTCAATATCATTATTTATATATGATGTTTACATCATATATAAATCATATTTACATCGCTATGTTTAACATTAAATTTAAATGCGTACATTTATATACAATATATTTAATTTATCAACAATTATATTTTTTACTCTTTATGGACAAAACTTTTATATCTTCAATTAATAATTTTCTTGCAATTTCTCGTAACAATGATAGCGCAGTAAATTATTAGTTTTTCTCTTCAATTAGTGTTTCTTTATTTTTCTTTTCTTTATACCAACTTTAGGGCCCCCTTCACTCTTGCGTTTCTCAACGCCGCGTTTGAAATACTGCTCATGGCATAAAGTTTAGCTGCAATTAATTCTAACGGAGCCCTTCACACTTGCGTTAGAAAAAACGCTGCATTTTTCTAACGCAAGTGTGAAGGGCCCCGTTAAAATTAATTGCAGCTAAAATTTTTGCCATGGGCAGTATTTCTAACGCGGCGTTGAGAAACGCAGGTGTGAAGGGGGCCTATGGGGCGCTGTTGATAAAATGACTGTTTAACTCATTTTGTGACACACGGACGGACAGACGGACGCGGCTCTTTATTAGAAGATTATTAGAGAAACAAGTTTCAAATTTATATTTCCTTTCGTCTGCTTTTCCAATAACGACATATGTACAGCTCGGTAAAGCAATAATATGCATAATATTGCATACTATACAATTGCACAGAACAGTTTCTAATTTTCATAAAGTTTTCACTAATATATTCTTCTCACTACTGACAATAGAATATTATTATTATACAAAAGTTATACAACTTAAATTAAATATTATATTTATAAATTCATAATTCGGTATATCATTAGTGAAGTATCTGCTCTGAGCAAAAGGACATGGTGCTGACGGATCTAGGTAAATTCCCCCGCGGAAAATTCCACCACAGAAAGTTCCACCACGGAATATTCCACCGCCGGAAAATTCCACTGCGTAAGATTCCACCGCATAATACTGGATTTCACCCTTTAGCGAGCCACTTTTATTTTGTTTTTCTGACTTTGAATAAAATATTTGACAACTTTTTTTGAGTTTAGACATCAGTCATTTAATGAGAATTTTTTTATTTTTAATTTATAAAAAAGAATTGAAGAGGACACATTTGACCAGTTGGTCCTATGGGACTACTATATGAAAGGAGACACGAGTGTCCACCTGGTCGCTAAAGGGCTAAAAGAAAAATGTGTTTTGGTGGTAACCGAATAACATTTCATGTTAAAAAGTTAAGAAATTATAAGAATATGTTATGTCAAGTCAAGGCATACGAGATGAGGTAAGGCGAACATACGAAATAATAGACAGATTAAACAATCTTTTGAATATGAATCAATTAAATTTCTAATAAAATTCAAATCGTGTAAATTCAACAATAAAGTTCCACTGCCTTAGTGACCAACAATTTAGATTCCGTTTGATTCTCCTTTAAACATATATATGTTGAAACTGAAATTAAGGATAATATTTTGTTTGTAACATAAATTTTATTTATATATATTATCTATCACCCTAGTTTTTAAATGTACCAATACATATTTCAATTTAAATCAGCGACGATAAAAGGTGGAATTAAAAAATAAATTTGACACGTAGCTACCGAAATAATTATTTAAAATATGATCGATATATTTTAATTTAAAAATAAAAAACAGAAAATTTCAAAGCTGAAACTTTCTGAAAATGTTTAATAAGGTCTATTGAAAAAAAAAATACAAAATAAAGTTTAAATAAAATGTGTTTGAACTAAATTTTAAACATAGAGTTATGCAGGTAAATTGAGGTACATTAACTAGCTTCAACCTGAAACCACAGACACACGTAAAAAATCATAAATTCAAAACTCACAAAGGTATAGAAATCATTACACGTACAGAGTTTGTTTAGCTATGCAACATATTAATATAATTCTATTCAGCAAGTCGCTAATTTAAATTGACTCTAAAGAAATGACACTAACAATTTGCTTGTCATTATGCTGCTTAATATTAACCTTTTCAATAATGAATATAAACCTAATAAAGCTTTATTTTTGTGTCAAATATTAAAATCTGAACTTTAGTGTTTCTGTTGATAGAATCAAGAAGGTAAATTTAGCAGTGTTATACACGGGTTATTTGTATATTTTTTTCGAAATGGTGGAATCTTCCTGGTTGAGCTTTCCGCGGTGGAATTTACCGGCCACGGGTGCTGACATCTGAATGAAATTTTATTCACAAGAAATACAAAAAACCAAGACGATCGTAGAAGAAGAGCATAACCTAGGACTATCTTCTAAAACTTCAAGTAGTGTTAAAAAACATACACTGTTTGAAGTAGCATGATTGTTGCACCAATTCTTTTCACTAGTTTAATCAAATAACTTTAGACAGGATCCAATAAAAAAGATATAATAGACAAGTTTATATTTATTTCAGAGTATATATACAATTATACATCCATCCATAACTTCAGACCTATAAATGACGTACCTATACAAATAATACAGAATCATTTTAAGTTTTATGTACAGATTTATTGCCAATTATATACCACAAACCATTAAAAAATAGTCTAGGGTACGAATATTGGATGAAAAAAAACTGGAAACAACCAATTGATATGAATTGAATTTTCATTATAAAGTCAAAATTTACATTTACCAAACTGGTGAAAAATGTATAAAAGAAAGCTACACCTTATACATTAAAATAACACTTAATTATATCATAGAAATGTTATCTATTTTATACAAATCTTTGGCAAATAAAGTTCCATCTTCATCGGAATCTAGTCAATTTCATTTCATTATCGAAATTGAAAGTATCATTCTTACCAACCTATTCTTCGATATTAACTGAATCCTCAATATCAGCCGATTGTTCGATACTCTTATCTTCCATGAAATTACTATTGTTATTAATTGCTTTTATGAGACCAACAACATTATCATGTTCAGGGTGTAGTAGCGCATAATAATGTTCTCTTAAATTTACTAGCTTTAAAAATTCGTCGTGTGGTTCACCTTCTCTAAAATTCAAAATATTCACCGTACCAATTATGTTGCCAATGGTTAGATTAACTTTAAAAAGCTTGGCAAGTGCGAGCGGAACTATATCTACAATATCATTATTATAGTCTTTGTAAAAAATAAATCTTTTTATCTGATAAAAATAGTTCCTCTTTGATTCTTCCGGCAAGAACTCAAATTTCTCTAAACTATTGTTTAGGAACTCGGATATCAACATTTTTTGTAACGTAAGAGTATTTATGGCACTTGTGCGTCCTGATATATTCCTTGTACGGGAATATGTTAGGGCGAAAGCATGCAACAAGCAATGGCCATCGCCGACTACATCGAACGATAAAAAAGGGGGATAGAACATAAATGCCAACTTTCCTGTCATGAAACTAGTTTCATTTAAGGCGGTTATGTCGAGATTATTTGAATAAAGCATCAGCTTCCTTATTGTCTTAATGTTCTTCTTCTGCTCTTCCCACTCCATATTATTGAATGCATGCTGATACTTGCAGAGCAAGCAGAATCTGGAGAGAAAGATTCAGTAATTAGCTTTTATTAAAGAAATAGTATAGACTTTCGATAGAAGATTACTATCTGTTTCAGATTAAATGAATTTATTTCCGAAATATGATCACGCACAGACAACAATTTAATAATTTGTGAACATTCAAAATATTCAACCTATTTTCTTCAATATTAAAGAAAAAATTTAGATAATGTATATTTTAGTTTCCTTAAATTAATTAAATATCAACTCATTGTAGTTAGTTTACTTGGACGACATGAATCTTAGAAAGAAACTAAATTTTCATTGAATATTCAAATTAAAAACTACATTTTCATTGAATATTTTAATTAGAACCTACATTCATATTGAAAATCAAATAAGATACATTTTTAATTTTACATTATAATTCGAGATTACATTTATTACTCCTCCACTCCTACAACAATGGTAAGATGGTAAGATCGGGGTATGAATCACGTTTTTATATAAGGGTAACCTATTATATATTTCATTTTTTATGAGTTAGTATATAAAAGAGAGTAGTTTTGAGTGTTCAATTAGCGTATATTCAAATTATGAGACTTCAAAGTTAAATTCAACCATAGCTTATTTCAAACTTGGTATCATTGACACAAATATAAATATTGATTAAATGATTATTATAATATTTTCTTTCTTAATTTTTCGGAAATGTGGAATCGTCCAATAGCTTAAAACTTACCCTACTACCAAAATATTTTTTCAAACCATAATAACAGTTGGTTCAATGTAACAATGAAATAAATAAAAGTATCAAACTAATATAATGAGTGAGAATAATTTAATCTATGATAGAATTTTTATACTTTTAATCAATACCTTAAACTTTTTTTTGCAGAATTTTCATCGTTTCATTATACGCTTAGACTCAGATGAACCGTTAAAACATTTTTTTTAATCTAACTCATAGAAAATGGAATGATTAAGGAGTTACAATTATATAATGATGCGAGTATGATACCCTGCACTTATTACCATTTGAAATAAGTCGAGTTGCGATTTTGGTAGTAATAGATGGTCCTGTCTGTATTCAAATTAAAAGCTATATTTTTAATGAATTGGAATTAGTAACTACATAATCTATATTTCTTTTAAATATAGATTATCTTTTAAATAGTTCTTATTAAAATTATAATATCTAAGTACAGCTATTGAGTATAATATCTACAAATCTGAAGACTAATCTCTTCATATATATTTCTAATGACACTGGCTGTGAAAATATGCTCTTAAAATTATTATTCTAATTCTATATAATATCAAATACGAAACTAATTGAAATGATTTCGAATAACTTTATACTGTTGGTGAAAAACTATTCAATACAGTTTAATTATCAACATCTGACCTAGTGTTTGCTTACAATATGTCATTAGTTTTATTTGATATTATTGATCACATTAAATTTAACAAAATTTTTAAACTAGAAAACTTACTGTTCTTCTCCACAAAATTTAAGGATGATATCTGTGCAACAATCGCAGTAGATTGTGCAGCCGCAAGTGTTCACGGGATTTGGGGTAACTAATATCTGGTTAAAGCATAAGAAACATTTCTTGATCATTTTATCTTCACCCTGAAAATAGAGTAAATATTAGTAAAGATTTACAATAATTATGAATATAAATGTCATCGACTATAGGCATATAATATAAGAACAAGTGTTTTCTATAGATATCTATAAGGGTACAATAACATTAAGGTATATGGAACTAGTAGACGACGCACAAATATTACGTTACTAAATCGTCACATTTCTTGTTTGTAACCGATCGGTTCATAATTCCTCGTATTTGCATGCAAATATCGAGATGCTTAAAGTCATTATATAAGAGATTCGTGTAAAAGAAAATCAAAAGTGGCGATTTAACCTCCAAGTTGAATATATAGATGAAATTCAGGTGTGTTTTTATTGTTCACTTCTTTTACTTATCTATAAAATATTGGGTCTTGGACATATGCTATCAATTAAGCAGCCTGAACCAGTGCTAGTTATTTGCTAAACTCTAGTTCCTATAAATGACAATTAAGAAATAAAATCATGGAAATACAATTTAATCACTGCCTGGTTACAAAGTGAGGTCAGAGTCGCCAGTCTGTTGGAGACTTTCCAAGAATTAATTTTTTTTTTGTCCGGGGGGTAATTTGCACGGGGGTTTTTGACCGCGGGGGTTATTGTCCTAGAATCACCATCAATATGTTCACTACAGAGGTAAGTTCGTTATACAGGAGTCTACTAATCAGGATGATTCACTACACAGGACCGCATGAGTTTATTACAGAGGAATTCTACTATATCTCAAATATAATTTTAGAGTTATGTTTCTATTTACCACTTTGAAACCCAGATGACAGCACACACAAAACACATTTGTTTAATAGTGTCAATACCATCCAAAGCAATAAAAGAAAAACATTGAAAATAATTTTCCAATCACAAACAGTGAAAATAACATTTAGTTACGAAGAGAATAACCAAAAGAATCCCAACGTAGTAAATAACATTTCCAAATATATTTTAATATTTAGCTATCATTGTTTACATACAGTATAGAATATGTGAACTGTTCGCTAACTATGAACCTATCCTATATCAAGTACTCACGCAAGCTTCAGGGTTATCGGAGAAGTGTCCACTAGGTGTTTTCTGTTTCACTGAATCGTCATTCAGATATTCATCAGTAGACAGTTCTAACTGCTGCATATCATACGAGATATCTCCATCTAATTTAACTTCTTCATTCAAATAAGTTGAGTAGGTAAGTTCATCATAACGCGGAGTAAAAAACTTAACTGGCATTTTCTTTCCGTTCCTCTTAATACCAGAAGAGGATGATCTTTTATTCTTCATTATTTTGCCCATTTTGTCTAATCTTCAGTAGAAAAAAAAAACAATCTTGACGAAAATAAATTTTACAAAGAAAAATTTAACTTGAATCCACCAATTTTAAATTCGATTACAAATTGTAGGTTAGGTACTATTTTCTTGACCACCTTCTTGCTCAACGCCTGTCCTGTTATGATTCTGAAGAAGTGTTTCGAACAGGACTCTCTGAATCTTAGCTCCACCCCCTTCCGGTTCCTTCCGTGGTTTAAAGTTACGCCCACACGATTCGATGCTGTCTTGTGATTGGCTTTCTAGGATAGAGCTATTCCAAACCGGTAACTTATTCTTATCACTGGAATTAAAAGATTTTTCCATGTTAATATTAAAGAACCCTTTTAATATACGAGAAGCTACGAACATTCTGATGTGTTTTGGTGCACCTAAATCCATATATCTAAAATGTTTCTTACTTTTTAAATTAGTAGAGGTACTATCATGATGATAGTACCTACTGACCTGATCAGTCAAATGTTGTGTAGCTACGATGACATGGGAAAGAATGATCTCAAAACTAATTAAAAATACTAATTAAAAAAAGGGATAATCTTTGGACACAGTATAATACATATCTTTGTTAATCTTTAACTTACAATAGACGAAATATACGATTTTAGTCTCTACTGTTTTCTAAAATGTTACTTTGCTGAGAAAACTTGAAATCAAAAGTTAATTTTTAAATCAAATGTGAATTTTTAAATTAAGTGAGAAATTTGAAAATTAAAATGAAATTTAAAATTTATATTGAATTTTATAATTTAAAGTGAATTTTATAACTTAAAGTGGAATTTATAATTTAAAGTGAATTTTATAGCTTAAAGTGAAATTTATAATTTAAAGTGAAATGTCTAATTTAAATTTAAATTTATAATTTAAATTTAAATTTATAATTTAAATTGAAATTTATAATTTAAATTGAAATTTATAATTTAAATTGAAATTTATAATTTTAATTTTAATTTTAATTTCAATTTAAATTTATAATTTAAATTTAAATTTATAATTTAAATTTAAATTTATAATTTAAATTTATAATTTAAATTTAAATTTATAATTTAAATTTATAATTTATAATTTAAATTTATAATTTAAATTTAAATTTATAATTTAAATTGAAATTTATAACTTAAATTTAAATTTATAATTTAAATTGAAATTTATAATTTAAATTGAAATTTATAATTTAAATTGAAATTTATAATTTAAATTGAAATTTATAATTAAAATTAAAATTTATAATTAAAATTGAAATTTATAATTGAAATTGAAATTTATAATTGAAATTTATAATTGAAATTGAAATTTATAATTGAAATTGAAATTTATAATTGAAATTGAAATTTATAATTGAAATTGAAATTTATAATTGAAATTGAAATTTATAATTGAAATTGAAATTTATAATTGAAATTGAAATTTATAATTGAAATTGAAATTTATAATTGAAATTGAAATTTATAATTGAAATTGAAATTTATAATTGAAATTGAAATTTATAATTGAAATTGAAATTTATAATTGAAATTGAAATTTATAATTTAAATTTAAATTTATAATTTAAATTTAAATTTATAATTTAAATTTAAATTTATAATTTACATTGAAATTTATAATTTAAATTGAAATTTATAATTTAAATTGAAATTTATAATTTAAATTGAAATTTATAATTGAAATTGAAATTTATAATTGAAATTGAAATTTATAATTTAAATTTAAATTTATAATTTAATTTGAAATTTATAATTTAAATTGAAATTTATAATTTAAATTGAAATTTATAATTTAAATTTAAATTTATAATTTAAATTTAAATTTATAATTTAAATTTAAATTTATAATTTAAATTGAAATTTATAATTTAAATTGAAATTTATAATTTAAATTGAAATTTATAATTGAAATTGAAATTTATAATTTAAATTGAAATTTATAATTTAAATTTACAATTTAAATTGAAATTTATAATTTAAATTTAAATTTATAATTTAAATTTGAATTTATAATTTAAATTGAAATTTATAATTGAAATTGAAATTTATAATTTAAATTTAAATTTATAATTTAAATTTAAATTTAAATTTATAATTTAAATTTAAATTTATAATTTAAATTGAAATTCAAATTGAAATTTATAATTTAAATTTAAATTTAAATTTATAATTTAAATTGAAATTTATAATTTAAATTGAAATTTATAATTGAAATTGAAATTTATAATTTATATTGAAATTTATAAATAAAAGTAAATTTTTTAATTTCAATTGAAATTTGAAACAGAAAATGAAATTGACGGTGCTATTTGAAATGCAATCTTAATTTATATGCATCTTCAGTGGCAGGAAATTTGTATACGAATTAAAATAAATGTTGAATTAATCATTTCTTCCATGATCGAAAATGCAGAGCCTATCGGAAACCCAACATACCCCAGTTCTTACCTGACCACCTCATAAAAATCGTAATTTTTAGGAACTTACGTTACATAAGACGATGAAATTTTTAGGAGTTGTGGAAGCGTCATTTAAATAACGGCCAAAACTTTCATATATAGTTCACTCTATTTAATTATTTCGTTCAATTTATGCTTTTTTTATTTCAATTAAAAATATTTCTGTTGTGGTTTAGCAATTTTAATTTGACAATTTAATTATTTAAATTTTGCTTTTCCAATAAGACAGACAGGTATGGCATGTATAATAAATGAATTTGAATATATTGGAGATGAAAATAAGATACAGGTTTCTTTGTTCTCTAGGTAGAAATGTGATACCTATAAGCCTAATGCGTAACTATCTATTATGATGAACATTCACTTTTACTACCTGCTTGATTATAAACTTGTCTTTGGGATTGAAAAAAAAGGTTATTTCTACTCCCACCATTATTGGTAGAAAATCTAAATGTCATTCACTGTAATTTGGTATTCATAGTTTGAATATACTTTATATTATACAAGTGTTAACGTTTAACATTATACATTATACCTTATGTATACTGTTCAAACGGAAAATCATTGTTTTATTTCTATTTTATTTTCACAAAGCGTAATAATTTTAGTTTAATGGTAAATGGTACCAAATTTAAACGATATTAAAAGAAAACTCAATGTACTTCAATTTTCATTTGATATTAATGTATGAATATACAGTAGAACTCCTTTATAGTGAACTCCTGTATAGTGAACCATATACCATAGTATAGTATATAACGTATAATAAACGTACTTCCGTAGACGTAGTGAACATATTTAGTTTAGTCTGCCACAAATAACTATAAGTTTTCTATGAATCTGAGAAGTGAAAAACCCTGTATAAAAAATTTATTTTAAAAAGAAATATACTATATTTTTGTATAGTCTACCATGAAAAGACTAGTTTTCTATTTATCTCTTAAATACTCTATAGTAGAGTATACTCCTATAGTGAACTAGTTGAAGTTCACTATAGAGGAGTTTTACTGTACTTTTTCAATCATGTACATACCTAATAAAAATTAGGAATTTGAATTATGTCCTGTATATTTTTTTGGATGCAATTTTTTAAACATATCAGGGCAATACATTTGTAGCGTAATTATATTTTTATGTTCGATGGTCCCTATTAAAAATGATATGAACTATAGTAAAATATTTTTATTCAATAGAACGTTTTTTTTTCATTTGTTTAATAGCTCTACAGCGAGGTGACTACGTAAACCGTAAAGACTGGAGGTAGCTTTTTCATGTCTATAAATTAGGTATGTATTGGTCAACTGAGATTGCTCTAGGTCGCTTTTGTATTAAATAATGAGTTATGGGATGATACGGCATAATAATTAAGGTTGTGACAATATGCTTTTAAAATCACAGATTCTGAAAATTTTATGGACATGGAGAATTAAAAACTTTGAGGCGTTCTGATTCAGTGGTATAGAGTATTCGATACCATATCATTTTGTGACGTCTAAGATATTCTACAGATTTAATATTTAAAAAGCTTCTTGTCACAACCCTAATAATAATAGTCATTCGTAACGCTGTATCCACTTCAGTTGTTCTTACCTTTACTTCCGAAATTTTCAGCATGTCCAAAAACACCCATCAGAGAAGTTCCTCTTAAAACTATCTTTCACCTGTGATAGCTACCTCTCTGAACATGAAGTTAAACGGGTGAGCTTTTTACTCGAAAGAATTTTCAGCACATTATGACTGATAAATCATTAACAAGGTGGTACCAGACGGTACGAGGGCTAACTGGTGATCAGATGTTGCTAGGTAGTGACTCTTAAAGTCCCGTTTACATTGAGACTCTTTTGCACTCTCTGAGTGTTGAAACAAGAGGCAAATGCATAATTCACGAGCAAACTAGCGGACAACTGGTGGCTCACTTCAACATTCACCTTGGCTATTCCTTTCGGCACTCAGTAAGTCCATTGATGGCAATCTGAGTACCCTATTCCACTTTTTTAACGGTCCCCTCCAACCAATTATTTTTATTACTCTAATCAATGAAGGTAATGTTTCTTTATAATTTTTCTGCAAACCCCATGAAATTTGATAGCATTCGTTCAATTTTATAAGCTTTGAAGATTTTTGTAATCATAACTCTATAGAATACCTATTTTACTTCCGACTTGCTATTTTTCAGTCCGAAAAAAAAAATGAAAGTCAATTAGGTATTATGTAGATATAAAAAATCCATTTAATATTCGTGCAAAGGTATAGAACTGGATAAACTTATTATATGTAGAAACGTTTATATACTTCAGGAAAAAAATAATTATCTTAAACGAACGCCGAAAACACATAGTTTGTTTAAAAAAAATGGAATCAAAACAAAGAGTTCTGCGTCATGTTAGCGATTCCTATATTAATTGTTGAACACAGAATATTGGAAAGTTTAAGATCAAATAATAAAATATAAAATTAACCGAATTATATGCGGTTTGCAGAATAATGATTGTAGACCTGAATTACATAATACTATGTAATAAACTAATTTTTTCCCGGAGCCTGAAGAATTTTTTTAATGAATATCATACTTATTCAACTCTTTTAATGTATTTATACCTTTAAAACTGTATGTATGTATAAATATATTTTACCAATTCTACTTTATTAATGTATTTATGTATTATACCTGTTCTACTCTATTAATGCACTTGATACCTATTCTGAGTACCAACTGAGTCCTCTTGCACTGACGGGAATGCCTCGATTTGCCCGCCATGCGCTTTTCAAATGTGAACACTTTCAAAGATACACTTTTTGAGAGAGTGCAGTTGCCCATTGACTGTGGATGTGAGTTTCCAATGTGAGTGTCAATATTAACGTTAAGGAAGGAAAGTCCTCTCCAATAGTGACGGTAAGCAGAATGTGGGCCGTATAGTGTGGACCGGAATTGGTCGTTTTTGCACTTTTTTCGAAATCATTATAGGCCGAGTGTGGGAATTTTGCCAAACGGTATCAAAATGGTTTCCGAAATTTCAGATCAATCAGTCAATATCTTCACATGCCGAAATTGATTTGAAAATGAGAATTAATAGTATTTATGTGCAAATTTCTTTCGATTAATGATTTATGAATTTTATATAGGCCGGGTGTTAATTTGAAAAATATAGGCCTAGTTAACCGTAATAAATTAAGTTTTTAATCGAAATATATCATCTTCACTTGCCGAAAGGCAATAAAAGAAAAGTGAATAATTGAAAATATGATAAATAGTATAATGCTTCAATTACTTGAATATATAAGTTAATGGAAATATTATATGACCAGGTACTAGAAATGTTAATTAAATGTAGTTCTTACATACAAAATATATACCGAAACAGAAATCTTCATTTGCCGAACCCCTATATATATATATTAGACCTCTTTTTATATGTAACAGAAGTTATGAATTGAAGTAAATTCGTACGGTTGTTCTCAGCTTATGTAATACAGAACCCATAATCCACCACTAGGAAGTGACTGTACATCGGATTCTACCCAACCCTTCCCGTTATCCCTTCCATATTTTTTATTCATTCAATTTTGGGGTTTGTATTAATTTTTAGTTTCAAATTTTAGTTGTCTCTTGTAAGAGATCAATTTAGTTTCCATCTCGTCGTTCAAAAACCTATTTAATCATGCGTGAAGAAATTAATGTGCGAATCCTAACATATTTCATATAGTTTAACAGGCATATCTAATGAAATCTGCGAGAAGATGAACACAGAGCCGAATTATCTGTATGATCGTGCGCGGAAAATTGCCATTGGGAAAATTGCCACTGGGAAGATTGCCACTGTGGGAAAACTGCCACTACGTAATATATTAACAATATATTTACAAACTAGAAAATTATTTTACTCTATAAATATAAATACCGAACTGAATACAAAAATATTCGAATTTTATCCAAAGAGAATTTACACTGGGACAAACTAAGAATAAATATTTCAGTCTTTAAAAATAATACCGAACTGAATACATAAGCATTCGAATCTTGTGTAAAGAAAATTTTTACTGTGCGTTCATCCTTCATTGACAAATTAAAATTAATGTAGCAAGATTCCACTTATTATTGAAACTAATGCAGCAAGATTCCACTTATTATTGAAACTAATGCAACAAGATTTCACTTATTATTGAAACTAATGCAGCAAGATTCCACTTATTATTGAAACTAATGCAACAAGATTCCACTTATTATTGAAACTAATGCAACAAGATTTTATTTATTATTGAAACTAATGCAACAAGATTTTATTTATTATTGAAACTAATGCAACATTTTCTTTTCTATTAAGTTTTTATCATTTATAATCGTACACATTTTGCAACACCGCTAATTATTTTTTTTGCTAAACTTAAATTTAGCAATATGATAATTGATTAATTATAAAGAAAAACTCCCACCTTTACTCGTTTCGAATGTCAGTGTTGTAGTGGGAAAAATACTGGTCTGAATAAACTTTATTCTAATTAACTCCAAATCAATGAACTACTAAAACAAATAGGTAATAGGCACGAATTTTATTAGGTATTCTAAGCAACAAAAAAAAAATAGTACATGTACAAATTATTTATCCGGCCGGGATATTAAGAAAAGAAAAACAAACAAATTATATTTCAAAGAAAGGAGCTAGCTTAACTATTATATATTACGGAAAAAGAGAGTTCAATTTCTAAGCAAGATTTTATACAGAGTTATAATGGTCACATGCTTCACATATATCAAAAAAAAACAGCACTCACACATTCACCAAAACAAGCACTCGCACATTGATTAAATCAACAGTTTCGTGAGAAGGAAACGATAGAGTAACACCGGTGAGCCCATTAAAGCTCAGTTGAGCCCATTAGAGCTCAGTTGAGCCCATTAGAGCTCAGTTGAGCCCATTAGAGCTCAGTTGAGCCCATTAGAGCTCAGTTGAGCCCATTAGAGCTCAGTTGAGCCCATTAGAGCTCAGTTGAGCCCATTAGAGCTCAGTTGAGCCCACTAGAGCTCAGTTGAGCCCACTAGAGCTCAGTTGAGCCCACTAGAGCTCAGTTGAGCCCATTAGAGCTCAGTTGAGCCCATTAGAGCTCAGTTGAGCCCATTAGAGCTCAGTTGAGCCCATTAGAGCTCAGTTGAGCCCATTAGAGCTCAGTTGAGCCCATTAGAGCTCAGTTGAGCCCATTAGAGCTCAGTTGAGCCCATTAGAGCTCAGTTGAGCCCATTAGAGCTCAGTTGAGCCCATTAGAGCTCAGTTGAGCCCATTAGAGCTCAGTTGAGCCCATTAGAGCTCAGTTGAGCCCATTAGAGCTCAGTTGAGCCCATTAGAGCTCAGTTGAGCCCATTAGAGCTCAGTTGGGCCCATTAGAGCTCAGCTGTTGAACCAATTAGAGCTCAGCTGTTGAACCAATTAGAGCTCAGTTGAGCCCATTAGAGCTCAGTTGAGCCCATTAGAGCTCAGTTTAGCCCATTAGAGCTCAGCTGTTGAGCCCATTAGAGCTCAGCTGTTGAGCCCATTAGAGCTCAGACAAGCCCATTAGAGCTCAGACAAGCCCATTAGAGCTCAGTTGAGCCCATTCGAGCTCAGTTGAGCCCATTCGAGCTCAGTTGAGCCTATTAGAGCTCAGTTGAGCCTATTAGAGCTCAATTGAGCCCATTAGAGCTCAGTTGAGCCCATTAGAGCTCAGTTGAGCCCATTAGAGCTCAGTTGAGCCCATTAGAGCTCAGTTGAGCCAATTAGAGCTCAGCTGTTGAGCCCATTAGAGCTCAGCTGTTGAGCCCATTTGAGCTCAGACAAGCCCATTAGAGCTCAGTTGAGCCCATTAGAGCTCAGTTGAGCCCATTAGAGCTCAGTTGAGCCCATTAGAGCTCAGTTGAGCCCATTAGAGCTCAGCTGTTGAGCCCATTAGAGCTCAGCTGTTGAGCCCATTAGAGCTCAGCTGTTGAGCCCATTAGAGCTCAGCTGTTGAGCCCATTAGAGCTCAGACAAGCCCATTAGAGCTCAGTTGAGCACATTAGAGCTTCTTGAAAAAAGTCTATGAGGAAACGGGGGATGGAAAGAAAATAAATATTCAAAGTGTATTTATAAATTGATACACTACAAGGTTCATTTTGACAAGGAATTTTTAGAATAAGGTGTATGGCTTGATAGATCTTCTTCCATCCGTGTCCAGACCCGTTCCTATTTCAAGAGCCTGATAATATAGAGAAACAATATTGAAAAATATGAATAAGAAAAAATATAGAATTAAACCTAGATGAATAGAATTTAAATGACTATTTAAATAGAAAATTTATAAAGGTAATTCAAACAATTATGAATCCAATCTCAATTTAATTCAAATTTAATTTTCAATTTAATATAACTTTAATTTAATATAATTTTAATTTAATATATTTTTATTGCCTGATTTTTATCAAAGCACAAATCTCAATTCAATTTCAATTCAAATATACTAATTTCAAGAGTTAAAATATTACTCTAAATCTTCGTTAAAAGATTTAGTAAATTTCAAATACAAAGGACTTAAGTGTTGTAAAGAGTTAATAAAATTGGAGAATGGAGAGATATATGAAACAAATATGGACGAATTTGAAGAGGAAAATATTCAGGTTAAATTTATAGGTTCACTGAGAGAGTTGATGATAGGGTTTGCACCATAAATAATTAGATACCTATAGTACTGATGATTTGGGACACAGCTTCATAGCATCGTGGTAGGTGTACTAGCTCTCTTGTTCTGGTCTGTATGAGCATCATACACGAAAACAGTGTTCTCGTACTACATCACGGTGGTTGGCACATCCTCCCTTTGCTGTCTCCTTGGGAGAGGTTTAGCAGCGAGACATAGGGTTAGGTCACTCTGAAGCACATCAATCTAGGTGAGGTGAAGCACATCACTTAGGCAGCAAGGTTTTGATGTTGACACAGTGATGGCTAAATTGGAACTGCCTGTATCATCTCGCTTATTCACTAGCTCAAATCTTTAATAGAAATATAAAGGTTTGAAAATATCGGGGAATGTGGAGATATCACTGGACTTAAATTTATGGTGCAAAGAAAAAAAGAATGAAGGCGTACTCGTAAAGATGATAGTAGTAGAGTATTTATAATTAATTTGCCCATATGAAATTCTCAACGCTCCCCCAAAAACCGTTTGATTTGTTAACAAGAATATTAAAAAATCGAACAAACATATATACAAAATTCAGAAAATATATCAATAATTTGAATAGGGTTAGTAAGAACATAGAACAGTAATAAAGGTTAGTAAACAAGATTAAATTTTGAAGAACATTAAGTTATTAGAACAAATATATACAATATGTACAAAACTGACTGATGGAAATCTAAATAGCATTTTCCTCCATCAGTCTTTTATTTCTCTCGGCACATCTAGCAGCAGCTGCACGTGGTGCTCTTCTTTTTCCAGGAATAGGAATATCCCCAGGACTGCCCCCATGGGAATCTGAAGAAACATCCTTTGTATTAGTTTGATATTTACAGCACTTCAAATAAGGAATCAAACTGGTTACATGTCGTCTAACAATTTCGCGAGTACGACCTTTCATTATTTTAGCTTCCTAACTTCACCCAAGGAATTTATGACTGTATCCCTAACAATTCCCATCGGATAGTTTCCTGGCTTACATAGAGATTCCTTTAATAGTATTAGGTCACCCTTTTCAATAATTTGACTATTAACGGGTTGATAACGACCAGGTTTGTCAGATGCTTGATAAGATAGCCTAGAAATAAATTCATCATTGTACAACTCTACCAAAATTATATTACATTTGGAGAGTTTTAAATCGCTATCTTTAATGAGAGAATTAATATTATCTAAGCTATATGGAAGATCGTTCAAGTCATCATGCTCTGTTAACATAGGAATAACTGGAATGGATGGTATTTCTCAACCAAATATCAATGTCTCGGGCGTAATAGGTATAGGTATGAATTCATCGCTATTGTTAGTTCGCAAAGCAGAGCGAAATGCAATTTGTCGCTTATTTACCGAACTGTTAGTACGTTCAACGATGAATGAAAAATCATGAAAATTAAGGACATTATTTCTAATAGTTCCGTACACTAATCGCTTAGTCATCTTAACACATGATTCCACTAATCCCCCCAAATCATTACATCCCTTCGGATACTGAGAAAATTTCACAGGACTAATACCATGATTGTACAATTAATCTGAAGCATCAGGTCTTTAAAGAAAGTCAGATAATATAGTTGTACCCTGAACAATAGATGAACCCAAGTCACTAGAGCAAAATTGAGGTACACCGTACTTAAATACATGACATTGGAATGCTCGTAAAAACTCATAAGTGGAAAGATTCGAACATGTTTGCAAATTAATTGCACGACTCCACAGACATGAGAAAATCAAAAATCTTACAGGATGCATTGTTAATAATGACATTGAAGGGACCCAGGTGGTCAATAAACACATTTCTGAAAGGTACATTATTAACACTCAACCTAAATTTACGATAAGGAGATTGATTTATCTTATAAGTTCGGTTATTAAACCTTCGACACAGAGTACAAGATCTAAGATGTTTCTTAACAACAGAAAAACAGTTAATAATCCAATATTGTTTTCGCAGTTCTCTCAAGGTTGCATAAACACCACAGTGAGCTAATTTAGTATGCATCTCAAGAATAATCAATTTAGCTATATTACTAGTCTTAGATAACAAAATGGGATAGTTATCCCTAGAATTTTCATACCATCTCTGCATTTTAGTTCTGACTCTAAGTATTCCAAATTCATCTCTAAAAATATTAAGCTGGCTAATCAAGAGAGGAAATGACTTCAAAGTGTTAATTTTACGATCAAAATAATCAACAATTTCAGGAAAGTTCAATTTCTGATCCTCCATGATAGCAAAACGATAGGAAGAATCTTTTATGGAATCTTGAGAGAGAACACTATAAGAGAGAATACTTCAGCTTAGCTTTTAATAAGTTAATAAACTTCATCACATTACGGTAAACATTAACTACCCTAGTGAAACTGGAGTACTTATCAGAGTCTATCATTGGCGTGAAACATCTACTAGTCACAAGGCTGCATGATGTTTCCCGATTAGGCGTCAAATAATCAGTGGTAACATCCCTTGCAATATCAGCTGAGGTAAGAATATGAGGAACAACAAACATAGGAAAATCTCCATTAGATAAATTTTTCAATTCTTCATTACTGATTCCAGTTAGGTAATTAGATTTAACAAACTGTTTGCTTGACATGGGTCGAGTAATAACATCAGCTGGATTTTGTGTTCCAGAGATATAACCAAATTCAATTGGTTTAATTTCACAAAGTTTATTTATTTTCTCTAATCTGTTCAAGATAAATACACTTACTTTATTCATCTTTTCCGTCTTGCTAGAGAAAATTTTCTAACCAATTTAAACATACTAAGCTATCTGAAAACAATTTAATTAGCTTTATATTAATGGGTAAAACACATGTTTCTGAACAAAGTTCATGGTACAATTCACATGCTGTCTCAACACCAAACAAAATACCGTGTAACTCAAGACTAGGAATGGATTTTGTATTCCATTTAGAGCCTACTAGTTTATTTCTCCCAGTGATGAAACTATATTTTCCATCATTTGGGTCAAACAAGTATGCCACAACTCCAATCATCACCTTAGAACTATCAGTGAAAATATGCAACTCATACTCAGAGTTTCTGTTTCCAATGAAACGCGGAATAGCAACTGGAAGAGAGGAATTTAATTGATTACAAATGTTGTGCCACGTTTTGAGATCAACTGGTGATAATTTATCATCCCACTTCAATTTCTGATTAGTTTGCAAATGATTCATGAATATCTTTGCTCTATCTAATAATGGACCGTTTATATAGAGCAAATCGAAAATAGAGGCTATGGAACTCAAAACCTGACGCTTAGTAGTAGCATTAGTGTTTAATTTTAATCTTTCAGTAGATAATGAATCCTCTTCTACATTCCACAGCATGCCCAGTAACTTATTCGAAATAGTCTTTTCTACACTATCAGACTGGATTAAATCTCGTAAAGCAGAGTCATTTGATGCGAATTGTTGGAGGTCAATCTTATAGGGCTTAAAAATATTACCCAATTCTTTAAATGCTCATTCTAATTCCTCCGTACTACTGGCACCTATGGCTCCATTGTCCATATATAGCATGCTATACATAGATTTCTTTAATAATTGGTTCAATTCAATCGAATCATTTGATGTATCTAATATCAGAATATAATAAAGAGCTAACATCAGTATAGCAGGTGAACATCTAAGTCCAAACATCAGTCTATTCATAACGTAACCAACCATAGAGTTATCACCATTTTACACATCATTTCCCCATAGAAAACATAATCTCTCTGAATCTTCAGGATAAAGTTCAATGGCTAAGAAAGCTTAAACAATGTCATAGGTTAACAGTTTTCTATCAAATCTCATAGAAATTAATGCAGTGGACAGTTTTCTATTTAGAGATGGACCAGGATAAATAGCCGTATTATGACTGACAGACAAGGGTCGAGATTTATCACACACATTAGATAAATAAACTACTCTACATTTGGTAGTATTGTAGTGACTCACGTCATACATTCTTATATATAATCCTTAAATATAAAATACTAATCATAATTCTCCTTAGCGGTGTATTTCCGGATGTCTTGAAAATTGCTGTAATTACTCCCGTATTTAAGTCCGGTTATCTACTTGTCATGTCGAACTATAGACCTATTTCAGAACTCCCGTTACTCTCAAAAAATTTTGAGAAATGCATGGCACACATATTATCAAAATTCATGGATAAATATTAAATTTTATCAACTGACCAGTTTGGTTTTCAGAAAAATAAATCTACTTCTGATGCAATATGCTCCCTGACTGATTATCTATATGAGAGTCTTAACAATAAAAAACATTGTATTGCTCTTTTTTTTGATCTATCCAAGGCATATGATACGGTGGAATTAGGGGAACAGCTTTGAACTGGTTTTCCAGTTACCTATCGAATAGAAAGTATGTTGTCAAGATGAGTAATTCTATATCTGGTAGGTCTGTGATGAATGTTTCTATCCCCCAGGGATCGGTATTAGGATGTATTTTATTTTTGCTATAAATTAACGACCTACCTAGAGTATCCAATAAAGTCAAATCAATTCTATTTTCGGATGACTCCACCCTGATTATGTCTGGGAGAAATTTTGAAATGTTAGTGGCTGAATTTAACACTGAACTAGAAAAAACACAAAGATGGTTAATCAGAAACAAGTTAACTCTCAATACTAGCAAATCAGTCGTTATGGTTTTTTCTAATAGATCACAAAATGTTGACTGTCATAAGAAAATTGAGATTGGACAAAATAGTTTGGCTTACTCGGCAGAAACCAAGTATTTGGGAGTCATCATTGATGTATCTTTATCCTTCAAAAGCCATATAAATTTTGTTTCTAAAAAAATATCTAAAAATGTAGGTATATTGTATAGATTGAATGACTTTTTACCGGAAGATGTATTGAAGCGTCTTTACTATGCTTTTATATATCCTTATTTGACTTATTGTAATCTTGTATGGGGTAGTGCAGCTTCTCTTCACCTTAATAAATTATTATTGCTTCAGAAGAAGGTAGGTCGTATAATTACGAGTAGTTCATTTTTGGAACACTCTGATCCTCTGTTTATACGCTTGGAAATCCTGAAGGTTGGAGTTCTACATAAGTACTTGGGCTGCCTCTATCTCCGCAAAAATAATAATAAATTTCATCTCGCAAATCATGAGCACAATACTAGAAATAGAAACCATTACATTATCCCTTTTTTCCAAAGATTGTCTTCTTCGCAAAGATCTATTTCACATATTGTTCCACAGCTCTATAACAGCCTCCCATCCCACTTAAAAGAAATTAATAAAATAAATAGTTTTTCAAAACAACTCAAATCATACCTGTTGAATGACTCCAATGTTCAGTAAATGTGCCTCATTGTTGTAATGTGTAGTATGATGGTGTTAGCAGTACATTAAATTTGTAATTTGTTCCTAAATTTCTTTGCCTAAAAGACTAATTTGGTCTAATATATTTGATTTTAATGTGTTGTTCATTTAGGCTTTTGCATTATATTATGTGTATATGTTCAAAAATTTATTTCAATAAAATTATCATTATCATTATCTATAAGTGAATGCGCTTGGCGTTTTCAAAGATCCTAAAAACGCGCAGCGCATTCTTGCTTGTAATAAGCATATAATTTTATGGAAAACTCTTCTTAATTTATTTTATTTTAAAGACTATATTTTCTACATTAAAAGCATCCATGAGGTAAATTCTAAATGATTGGTAGAATGTTTGATATCTCAGTAAAATGAAAATACTAGTTTTGTTCAAATTTTCTTTAGGTTTTCTGAAGCTTAATTACCAATATATTTCTTTAAATAATTTAATTATTTAAAGAAGATCTGCTCTTCTGGCAGGCGCCTTTAAAAAATATATACATATATTTTAACTACCAAGTTAGTATGTATAGTTTAACTATCATATTTTGGTGAAATGGACCAATTAAATGCATAAATAATTATTATTGATTATCTATCTACTCCATCTCTGTTGGTCCTGCTTCAAACCATTTACCTACCTTGCACAATCTCGAGATTGTCGCGCATTTTCAATGATCATAAAAACGCGCATCGTTTTCTTGAGATTGTGCAGCATATACGCGGAACGTATATACTGCTGAATTAAATTTCAGTGTAAATTAGTAATTAAGTAGATTATTAGTAGGGATGTGACAATATGCAGCATAAAATATGCATGATTTTTGACGCGCTATGCAGCATATTATATGCCTTTTGATGCATATATAATATGCAAAAAGTCAATGTAGACATAGTTGTAAGTGTATAGTAGGTAACTAGTACACAAGTTATATGACTACTATAATTTGACTAGTACATTAGTTGTACAACTACTATAGTATAGGTTGACTAGTAGTCAATATGCATTTTATATGCCAGAAATTATTCAATATGGTGTGCATATTACATGCCCAAAGTTAATTACGGAATTTAAAATAAAGTTCATCTGTTTATAGTTATGTTTTGAATGTAATTTTACTTAAGTGGTTTGAATGGAACTTACAATAAAGCGAAGGTGGAATTAACAAAATATAGAGAAGCTGTTTTAAATTAAAACTTCTTTTAATAGTAAATCATTTTCAAACATACACATTCAAATTCAATCAGTGGAATTGCACTTTATTATTAAATGGTATTTCAGGTTTTTAAAAATGAATCTTCTTCTATTATCTGCTATTATAGTTTTGTACTGGGAAAACAACCGTTATATATCACAAGAAAGAAGAGGAGCAAATGTTTCCTTCAGCCAAATTCAGTCTTCTAAACTATCCTACATTCAAATATCACATTCCGTTCATTACTTTAGTCATGACTCGAAAATCATAAACCATCTTGTTAGACCAATGGTTCCCTTTAAAGAATCCAAACTATAAGCATCGACACTTAGTCATTAAATGGTAAATTTATACCGTTTTGTACTTAATTACTTAAATAAATATATACCTACGAGCAATTTACCTTTCATATTTTTCGAGTAGTACAACTCTAACATAATTTTATTCATTTATTTATCAATTACTATAAATATTTACGAAATACCAAAATTCATATAAATTTATTAATTCATTAATAGTTTCAATATTCCACCTACAAACTTTTTAAATTTGAATAATTATGTAGTTTGATCATTTATACTTGGGTCCACAGTTAAAATCGTTTTCTATGTAGGGGCCTAGAAGAAAACGGCATAGGTTAGACATTTACATGTTAAAATTGACCAAGAAGTGCATATTACTCGGTTAGCATATATGCACACGTGCATATTATATGCAATGTACACAATGTCACATCCCTAGTTATTAGATTTAAATACCCGTGTTACATAGAACAATTAGATTTTACTCAATATATTTTTAGCACTGTAAATTATATTTTTTGGCAGTAAGGTAAGTTCTAAGTATTTAATTGGCTGTGTGTGTTTCGTACACGTAAGAAAAAGAAATAATAATTTTAATTTGCTTCTATTTTAATTTTTAGCATGATATATATACATATTTTTGATATTAAATCAGAAATAAACTGGAAAAGTGTCGTACTATTGAAAATTAAACCGTGTAATCTATTGTAGAAGAGTCTTAGATCATATGTAGAATATGAACAAGAAGTGACATGTACAATGAAAGGTACATAGTAAAATCAGCCAGTGCAAAGTGACTATACATGAGCATTCGTACGTACATCAGTCATACACCCACGTTTTATAGGTCCTCTTCACTCTTAATTAAAATTTCTCTAGAAGTTCTTCAAATTGGTAAAGCTAAGGTTATATAACAGTTAGCTATCAGAAACGAAGTTGATTTAGTATTTGCTTCGTAATTAATTATTAAAGAAATATTCACACTCAACTGTCACAGACCGACTTTCTAAGATTAAATAGAAGAAAAAGTATCTAAAATGAAATTACCGTATTATCGTAAATTTAATGGCAATTAGCCATTTACAAAAATTTGCAGGACTTTATTATTTTTCTTGAATTTGTCAGCAGTTGATCATTCTTTTTTTTTGCTTGAATTTCGAAGGATAGAATTGTAAATATTATAATAAAAATATAGAACCAAATTTGAAATAGTTTTACAATTTTATAATCAGTAACCTTAGTCTTAATGAATAGAGAAATAAAAAAAAATAGAGAGAGAGAGGGGACATTTAAAATAAACAACACTTAAAATTTATCATATATATAGTATTTTTCTGATTAAATTTGCAATTTACAAATTAATATTAATGCACAGTAAGATTGTATAAATAATTTCTCAGTGCATTATTTACTAGTTATTCACTATGCTAGTATGCATATTAAATAATAAACTTCTAAATAGCTACAATGAAAACCTAATTATAATGTCAACTAAGAGCGGGTCTAGGAAAATTGATCGAAAGCAATTGACCGAAAACAATTGATCAATGGAAAATTGGTCGAAAGGAAAATTGGTCGAATGGAAAATTGATTGAAAGGAAAATTGATCGCACAACAATTGATCGAAAGGAAAATTGATCGAAAAGATAAGTTTCATTATTTTCTTTCATCTGTGAGTGCAGCAACCGGTGCTTAGTGTCCCTTTTGTTACATTCCTAGGTAAGTGACTGCACTCACAGAGTAGTTTTTCTGCATCCATGAGCATTGTCACCGACGGTGTTGAGTGACTTTGTTCATGAATCCACTTTTCTTTCTGACTGCTTCTTCCGATCTCTTGTATTTAATTCCCTTCTGCCGTCAGTGATATGGCTTTTGGTTCCGAAACAGACGTTTAACCTACTAAATTTATTTATTATTTAACTTTAATTTCACAAGTTATCTAGAACTACCTAAATTCTAGAACTAAGGAAAATTAAAGTTCTTCAAATTACAATATATTTCAAAGCATATATAATTATCTGTTATAAAAAAGCAGTGGATTGAAGATATGTTATACAAAAATTATTATTATATATTGATATTATATAAATTATTATAATTATGGTGACAAGATCTACTAGCTGTAATATATTGCAAGTAAGTTTCTCTGGTAATCCGTGGTTTTAGTTATCATCGTCAATTAGTATAAATAGATCCAATATCATTTTCGATCAATTTTTTTCGGTCAATTCTCCATTCGATCAATTGTTGTTCGATCAATTTTCCTTTAGATCAATTTTCCATTCGACTAATTTTCCTTTCGATCAATTTTCCTTTCGACCAATTTTCCTTTCGATTAATTTTCCTTTCGATCAATTTTCCATTCGATCAATTTTCCTTTCGATCAATTTTCCTTTCGACCAATTTTCCATTCGATCAATTTTCCAATCGATCAATTGCTTTTGATAAATTGTTTTCGGTCAATTGCTTTCGATAAATTTTCCGGATCCCACTAAGAGCAATATATATAGTAGATTGATAGGTAAAAATAAATTACAGTATGGCCACAAAAATGTTTCCCATTTTTCAAATACTTGTAATACTTTATTTAGTCAATGGGTGAAAAAACTGTATCTTTGTCTTTTTTCACCACCATTTATTGTACTACAGGCAGTCCTCACTTTAACAAAAGTGGTTCTTATTTCGAGTCATGTTTCGAAATAAGAACCGTTTGTATACATAGAAAACGGAGACAATTTTTTTGTGATTTTTTCACGGTATAAAACATCAAAATTATAATCCAGATGAGGTTATTAGAAGCAATTGGTTCAGAAATTCAACATGTCCTATTTTAAGGTGAGTTCCATATTTTCGAACAAATGAAAATCTTTAATAATAATCATTATTTAACTTCTATTCTAATTGGTATCCATGATACCAATTAGAATAGAAGTTAAATAAAATTTTAATATTCTTTTCTGACGTGTCCGAAATTGTAGAACCAACCAAATATTTCATAGAGCATAAATTGCTGTTTTTCAAATGTAGGCTGTAGCACAATAATTATACAGGGTGGAGCGTAAGTTTGGAAGCAATTTTTCAAACATTAATATAATTCTTAAAAATAAGTTCCTAAGTAGGTGATAGGGTTTGAACTATAGTAGAGACACTACATTATGACGTGGCAGTGTTATTTTTTACAAAAATTTAGTCAATTCAAAAATGTCAGACAAAAGAGAAGCCATTATTGCTCTACACCGTGCCGAGAAGTCAGATTCCGTCATTTCAAAGACTCTCTCAATAGCGAGATCGACTGTTTGGAAGTGTGTGAAGCGTTTTAATGAGAGAAGAGACTTGACTGATCGTCCAAGAAGTGGTAGACCACGCTCACAACGCACCAAACAACTGATAAATTGTACCCGAGAGAAGATCAGGAGGAACCCGAAAAGGTCAGTACGATTGTTAGCCAAAACAGCTAATGTGAGTCCTAGAACAATGAGAAGAGTTGTCAAAGAAGACCTAAAGATGTCCTCTTTCACCCTCCAAAAGAGACAGACTCTGTCAGAAGCTGTAAAGAAAAAGAGATTGGAGAGAAGCAAAGCACTTCTGAGAGAATTGAAGTCTGGCACGGCTGGTGAAATTGTTTGGTCTGACGAATATATTTTCACAGTGGAAATGGCTCACAACCGGAGGAATGACAGAATAATTAGTAAAAGTGCAAAAGACATCCCATACAACCAAAAAACTGTCCACAGAACCATGAAACCTGCTTCAGTAATGGTCTGGGCCGCCGTTTCAGAAACTTGGAGATCTCCTTTAATTTTTGTGGAACAAGGCGCCAAAATCAATGCTAAATGTTATATTGAGAATATTTTGACGCCAATGTTGGAGTCAGCTAAGAATCACTTCGGTAATGACACTCTATGGACATTTCAGCAAGACTACGCGACTTCACATATTGCAAATGTCACTCAAAACTGGTGCCATGACCATCTTCCACGGTTTTGGTCCAAAGAAATGTGGCCTCCCTGCTCCCCAGATCTTAATCCTATGGACTTTTAGGTATGGTCCATTCTTGAATCAAAGGCCTGTGGTAAATTCCATCGCAGTGTGGAGGATTTAAAGCGTTCGCTCCAGAGATCTTGGAAGGAAATTTCACAAGAACAGTTGCGTGCCGCAGTAGGAGGAGTTCGGAGGAGATTTGAGGCTGTTATTAAAAACAAGGGGGGACATTTTGAATAAATTTATGATTTTTGAATTCTTAAAACCCTTATGTAATAATACATAACTGTAAATTATTAAATATATTTTTCGTTGGATTATAATATGCACTTTCATTTGCTTCCAAACTTACGCCCCACTCTGTAGAAATCTAAAGTATCTATTAATTACCCACCTTCTGAGTAAGAGTTCAACTATGGATGGATTTTAAAACATTTAATAAATGCACGACTTTAAAATTTTTTCATCACAGTCACAATCAATGAAAGACTGTATATTATTAGTAATATGCTTTGACTAATTGGTCTCCTTCTGGGAAATCTTACTAAATTTATGAAGTGTAGCACAAGAGAAACGACGAAGAAGTTGTACATCCTTTATTTTTAGAGCTTTCGAATAATAGAAAATTCATTATCAAGTATTTTGGATACCGAAAATAATAAAGTCACCTAAATAGTTAATACAAATAAAAGAAAATTTAAAATACAGAAAAGGAAAAATAATAAGTTATTAACCCAAAATAGTTAAATTGAAAGAACTCGCTTGTTCATTAAGCGTAGGAGACGGTTTATGAATATATATATATTCTAATGTACGAATATCACACTGGTTAGTAGTTTGCAAAATTTTGAAATTTTCTTCTTTAATTGGGTGATTAAAATCGAAAGAATGGTTACGAATTGAAGTGAAAGGTGGGGAGCTATAGGGGTTATTAGTTCTAAAGGATATTCCCTTATGTTGAGAAATTCTCACCTTTAACTGCATCATGGTCTCACCAATGTAAGTGGACTGGCACTGTCCACATGAGTAATTATAAATGAGACCAGATGACAGTAAAGGTGGGATTTTATCTTTATTGGGGAAAAGTGAACCGATAGTGGTTGCATTTTTGAAAACAAAATTTAGTTTAACTTGAGGATAAAATTTGTTAAGTAATGAGTTAAAGGTATTTTTTACATTTAATGCTTGAATCACCCAAATAAGGAAGGGATACGAAAATGTCAAATTTAGGAACTATTAATTTACGTTTAAGTGGAGATTGAACAGAATTTAAATATTTAGAGACAAAATTATCAAATCAATTTTGAGGATTAAGATTACCAGAGAAAAAATTTCGCAAGTGTGATAATTCGGCATCAAAATCTACATAATTCGAGCAAATCGCATACGGTCTATGAACAAGACAAGTAATCAAATTAACTTTATAAG